>JANSVA010030168.1:0-14318 GCA_025504915.1 Erythroxylum reticulatum | reverse complement strand
AGTACAAGTGGAGGTTGTCACTTTCTTGGTCATAATCCAATTTCTTGGTCAAGCAAGAGGCAAAGCTCAATTGCTCTATCTACTATAGAAGCTGAATACATGCTAGCTGCAAGTTGTTGTTCACAGATGTTATGGATTAAGTATCAATTAGAAGATTATTCTACACAAGAAGATCAAATTCCAATCTTCTGTGACAACACAAGTTCTATCAATCTATCTAAAAACCCAATACATCACTCGAGGGCAAAGCATATTGAAGTAAGACATCATTTTATACGAGACCATATACAGAGAGGAATCATCATTCTACAATTTGTTGAGACGAGTCAACAATAGGCAGATATCTTCACTAAATCTTTGTGTAAAGATAGATTCAAAAAAATCACATGAAACTTAAATATGGTAATGCTAAATGACCATTTGTCTGACATATCATGACCCAGACAATTCGTACAAGAAGTAGATAAAAATTTGTAAGCTTTCAAGTAAATCGTAATGGTAAGTTATGAATGGTAACTTTTCAAGAGTATGTATAAGAAGGAAATCTTTTCAAGATACTCAAATACCTTCTACTTTAGAATTTTCTTGAAAAACTTTGAAACCGACTTGTTTAGTGCTCTCAGCCAAAATGATTCAATACTCTGTTCTAAACATCAAGTTCTTTTCGTTTCATATTCTTACTTTTAGATACTAACCTCGCTACGTTAAGCAAAATACATTTGTGTATTTAGTTTTTATTTGTTATAGATCACAAATGGAGCAATCTCTTATTTATGGGAGACACGTTGATTTCATCTCTTTGAAGGAAAATCAGATGGACATTAAACCAGAAATTGAAGCAGTTGGTTGGATAAATTTCTTCAACGTTTGTGAAAAAGTTTATTTAAATGAGATATATGAGTTCTAAAGGAATGCAAAGTTGGTGGACAACACCTTAGTGTCAATGGTAGATGGGTTGTCAGTTATAATCACACAAGATACTATTGAGAGGTTCATTGGGTGTCCTAGTATTGGAGCAAAGCTGTTTAACAATACAAAATGGATTACTCAAGGTCGTGTAGATAAGGCGCACATTAATTGACAACTATATAGAAGTAGTGATCCAGAAGTTAAAAAGGCTTCAACCCTTGTTTCGAAGGCTAGGGTTCTACATTCACTGCTTCTCCATTGTGTTCTACCAAGAATAGGCTCGAAGGAAGTTGTAACAATGAACAATGAACATTGTTTGTTTCACCTACTCAATCACCAACCCATTAATCTTCCGTATTTATTTTTGAAGTACATGATGAAGTCAAAGGGAGATTCTAGCTCTTTACCTTATGGTATGTTGTTGACAAGGATTTTTAGAGAATCTGGAATCTTACTCAACAGAGGTAATAGGGTAAAGATCGACGTGAAGAGCACTATTAATGCCACTACTATTAACAGAATGGGAATAAAGTTTAAAGCTAAAGCAGATACAGGTTTTACACTAAAAGTAAGGTCTGAGGCGGAACTTGTAGTAAGATAGAGCAGGAAGAACATCGGTAGAAGAAAAGACTAAAAAATCGTCTGATGTATTAATAAAAGCTAAGACGATTCTACAAAAAGAGGAAAGCAGGGCTCAACAATCATCACAATAAGTGTCATTGAAGAGAAAGGCTGAGACACTTTAATCAGAAAAATCCAAACAGTCAAGAAGGTCACCAAGATTGTTGAGCTTACGACAAAAAGAATAGAAGAAGCAGAAAGCTTTGATTATTGGTGGAGATTCTGAAAAGCAAGAGAAAAGACAGCAGCCTAGCAGATCAATTATCTCTATTTTGCAAAGACAATCAGGAAAGTCATCAAGAGAGACAGAGATAAAAAGGAAGTTAGTATTTGAAGGAAGAAGCCTCAATAACAACTTTCTTCTAAACCAGTAGAAGAACAAAAGAAAGTGAAGCTTAGTCTGAAAAAGGTTTCTTCATCTGATGTTCAACAGAAGGCTAAGATAGTTGAACACCATTTGGAACCTTATAATCCTTCTCAAACAATCAACAAAAAGGATTTGAAAATGAAGATTATAGAAGAATTAGTACCTGTTCGAAGCAGAAGCTCATTTATTATTAGAGAATCTTCGAAGAAGACTGTCAAAGTACAAGTCAAACCTATAACGATTAATGATCAGATAATACATTTTCTCAGTTATGAAGAATGAAGACTATATGGTATTCTGCAAATTGAGAAGGCAGAACCATATCCAATGAAGATTTCAAGTGATCGGTATACAATCTATCCAATTATGAGCAAAACATCGATAAAGATTATGCCAGATATACAACTAAGATGTTCAACCCCTGTGAGAAACGAAGAAAAAGGGAAAAAGAAGATATTTCCTGAAGGGCATGAAGATGATCTTACAGAAGAACAGATTTAAGTGGCCGTGAAGAACATAGATGATGCATGTATTACAGCTCAACCTGGAGGTATCTATATTTCACATCACATTTCAAAGGCATCAGGAAGACAATTTAGAGTTTCTACCAAAGATGAAAATTTAAAGGTAGTTGGCGCATTGACAGAAGGATAGTACAGAAGTATCATGGTTGAAGGTATCAATTTCAACTTAGAAACCTTTGTGCATTTAATCATGCATTTCAGACCTTTAGATTTTATACCTTCAGTCAAAGATGTGTTACACCTTTTTGGGCAACCAATTCTTAAACTACCTAGACCTGATGATCTTGATCTCCTAGAAGGAAAACAAACCTTCAGACTACCCTCAATCAAAATCATAGAGATAGATGTTTTACCTTCAGAACCATCTGTTGTTGAAAACCTTCATCTACCTAGTGAAATATAACAAGATCCTACTGTTAATTTGGAGTTCTTGAAGCATTTCATAAATTGGATGGAAGCAAGTCACAAATAGAAGGAAATTCAGGAAGCCTTAATGAAAGATATTGAGGAAATTCATACTAAGGTTGATGAACTGGGTGACTCAGTGGGTGATCTTCATGAGGAAGTAGCACTTTCACGGGTTACTATTGAACAAGACCTCAAAATGATCCGCACTGACATACAACATATGTTTTCTGAAATTATAAAGCGTTTATGATGAGCTATCTTTTTTATTAACATCAATAGGGGGAGAACGAGAGGAGAACAAGAAGAGAAGATAGAAAGCAGAGAAGAGAAGATAGAAAGCATTGTATATATCTTGTGTATGCATTTCTTATGTTTTTTCTTTGATTATTATTCATCTATTCGTCTGAATACCATTCGTCTAAATATCATTTATCTTCTAAAATTACGATTATTTGTTATCATCAAAAAGGGGAGATTATTAAGTCAAGAAAACTTCACTTTTATTAATTTTGATGACAATCAAATAATAATAATCTTAGAAATGTATGAACTATTTTGATAAGGTTGTTAAGTGTGTAGAAAATGTAAGTAACACTTAGTCAAACCTAGAAAATGCGTGGTCAACAATAGACAAAAGATCAACACCAGATGATATATCAACACCAGACGACACATGAGCAACAGATGATACGTCAACAACAAACAAAGTGCGATACCAAACAAAGCACAATAATAGACGAAGCGTGATAACAGAAGAAGTATTATTCCAGATGATACAAAAGGAAGCTATTCTAGAATGTTAGTTAGTTAGTAAGTTGAAGTTAGTTACAGGACTCAAGTAATAACGGTTTCTAGAAGATTCAAGAAGCAGTTTCTCAAGAAGATAGTTGAAGACTTAGGCTATAAATACTAGTTATAGTCAAAGAGAGCTAATACATTTGTAATGTGAAGCTTAAAATTATCTTTCCTAGAGAGAGAAAGAAAGGCTAGAGCTTGAAGAGGCTAAGAAAGGAGATAAAGAATACTTTGTGAGAGAGATCTAAAGAGACTTTACAAGTGTAGAAAGAATACTTGTAAAGATGAAGAGTATAGTGCAATCTCAGACAAACTCTAAGGACTGGACGTAGCCCAAGGTTAAAGGTGAACCAATATAAAATTGCGGCGTCTATTCTTTAACCCTTATCTTTTAATTTTTCTTGTTGTTAGAAGAGTAGATAATAATTCTTGCGATTGCATTACTTATCAACTTTAGTAAAGTATTTTTGTGATCATCTAAATTTTGTAAAGAAATTCAAGAAATCTCAAAAGATTAATATTTTTTAAAAGTTTACACAATTCAACCCCCCTTCTTGTGTATTTTAGATATCATACGTTATTTCTATATTAAAAAGTGATTTACTTCACAAAAGGCCTACTAAGTGAAGCGAAGTCAGTATCTAAGAGGCCAAAGGCACTGTTTAAGGAAGAAGCTTAGCAGAAGCAAGAGAGAAGATTTCAAAAACAAGGATCTACTAGGGGTAAGATGGACAAATGAGTAGAGAGAAGGAAGAGAAAAGTCAAAGTACAAAGAGAGAGAGAGATTCATTCCTTCCATTTTTACGTTCACTACAAATTTTTAGCAACCAAAATCCTAGCTTTTAGTATATTAAACCCTAAAATACTAGCAAAAAATCAACCATATTTCTAATTTTGTGAGTTTTAGCTACTAGTTAATAATTCTTCTTTTTGTCCTATATTATTAATCTTTTCCAATACGATCACAAATCAATTACTAGAATTCCATTGGCTTCCGACCAAAAAACTTTTTTTCCTTAATCGGGTGATAGGTTCTGATTGTTGTTTCATTATAAAAATGAAGCAATTGTAGGCTAATATATTTTCAATTTTGGTTAAGTAATATGACATATTGTCATAAATAACATACGAAAGTTAGCCCAACTTTTTTTGGAACTTTCTTAGGACCTAAATGAGTTTGTGTTTGGAGCACACTACAAGAAAATAGGATAAGTTGTAATGTTTTAAAAACGTCACAGAATCTCAAAAAATGTCATAGAATACATTCCGCGATGTTTTAAAAAACGTCACAAAAATGTCGCGGAATGTGATCTAGGCAAAAGATTTTTGCGACGGTTTTAGTAAAACATCATAACAAATACAGACATTCCGCAACTTTTTAAAAAATGTCACTAAAAGATTGGTCTTTCTGTGACGTTTTTAAGAAATGTCACGGAAAGTCCCATTTTGACTTTTTGCGACGTTTCCTGAAAACATCATGGTCTGCAACACTTTTATGAATGTTTTACAAAACATCGCAAATAGCGTTATTTTCTTTTAATTTTTTCTTTTTTATTTTTGAAAATAATTTAAATTTAATAATTTTTAAATAACAAATTTTTTAAACTTTTGTGAACTCAAAAAGTTAGACGTCACGAAATGTGACATTCTAGTTGCATTATTTTTTATTATTATTTTTTCTATTTTTTAAAATTATTTTAATTTAATAATTTTTATTTTAATAACTATTTTTTAAAATACAAAAATTTTAAATCTTATTTATTTAATAACTTTTGAGAACTCAAAAAGTTAGTACAAATATTGCTTCAAATTAGACCTATAATGCCATATAAGCGGTCACGGATTATGTCACAATTTCCTGGAAAATGTAAAACAGGAAAATAAGTCTTTAACATTATTGATTCCCAGCATACTTGAATACCCAAAAGAGTAAAAGACAAACATTCCCCACCCATATGAAACAACTGAATACTACCATACCATTCACTATACACCACCTCTGACCAGTAGTGAGACACTCTAGTCAGTCATTAGGTATCATAAAAGAACATCACCCAAGAAATTAGCAAAATGACAAACTACATTGTTGCCAAACAGCTCCTCAAATTGCTCAATGAGGAAATCAAGACACCTTAATTTTAGGCTGCGAGAACTATAATCACGATGAGAAGTACAATTCCAAAGACAACCAGAAGCAAGCAAGTATGCACAAAAACACAAAGAATAAGTCACAAAATTTTAAATCCAAAATACTCAGGAGACTTTAACCCATCCAATTGGAGTTGTATGATGCTTTTGGCCCTAAATGCATGACCTATTAGATCTCTCAAAACATCCCCACCATATGCTTTCTCTAATCCAGACTTTTCATGGCCTGATAGTATGTACATAACTTATCAGTAGACTCAAGTTATACGAACTCAACAGTAGAAGTATATAGGAGACCTGCCAAGCCAGGCATTTTTTTGCAAGCAAAGACAAATGAGATTCTAATTAGCAGGGCCACTCTCCATTAACTCGAGCCCTGAAATCACTCCTAAATATGACAACCAATATAAAAAGGTAAAATGATTACATCGAAGGAGAAAAATATAAGGTAGAAAGACATTGAGAAAATTTAGATCCAATCAACAATTTTTTTTAGCTGGTCTTGACTAGTTCTTGCCCAAGTATACCAGGGACCTTTAACATAAATATTTAGGGAGATGTATTGAACTTAGTCCTAGTAGCCTATGATTGAATGAAAAATAGGATGACAACCTAGTACAGTTAAGCAAAAGAGAAAACTCATCTCTTCAGAACCAAAAAGCAGAAGATGATGCATAGCTAATGTTGCTAGATTAATGATGTTCTCTTGTAGGGCTTCTCTAGCTCTCAGACAAGGAACTTGGTTCTCAAGTTCATCGTTGAATAAACAAGCAGGTAAAGGAACACTTAGTTTGCAACATAAAAAAGGTTTAACATAAAAGACAGTGACATGCCAACACGTTCTTGTAAGCATTTGATAGATATTCATTACTCTTTATCTACATTAAAGTGAGAAAGTTTGAAAGTCCATGCAATTGATAGCAGTTCTTAAGCATAGAGGATAAAAAGAGAAGTGAAATGATTTTGAAAGACCTTTAATCCCAAAAAAGTTTTGTCCAAATAAAGACAGTCGACAAACCCCAGTATAATTAATAGAGAATGCAATAATGTAGATGTCCCATGTACTGATAAAACTATTTATCATCTAAAGTTAGTGATTTCTTTTTTCTTTTTTTTAGTTACAACGGTCCTCTTGCTTAGAACACCATCCAAATTCAATAGGTGGTGACCAAACTAAAAGCCAATTTCTACAAACACCACACCAAGACCTCTCACAATTTGTTAGATCTCAAAACCACGTGGAATCTGCAACCAAATCAATAATAAACATATCAAATTTACTTGCATTTATATTAAAAACTGTGCAATTGGGATGGCATGGGAACAAACTCATCACATAAAGGTCTATCAGCAGGCAGTTCTGATAGGCAAACCACAACAATTCTCACTGCCATAAGCATCTCATCTTCTTTACCTTCTTCACCAAGTATACTCTTGTCCAATGCTTCCCACGCCTCCCCAGCTTGCTGCAAATGAGGAAGCCAATAACCTAAACTACCCCTACTAGCTGGTTCTCCATCCACATCAGAGAAATCTTGCTTGACATCTCTACAATGTCAAACAAAACCAGAATCAACATTTCTCCATCCACATTAGAGAGAATCCATTAAGATTAGGGCTTCCTTTCACACACAAAATTCATCTAGATTTAGAAGTCCCTAATAATTTTTTAAATTAGGATACAACATGGAGGAGAAATCACTTCCATTAAAACTAAAGTAACCGAAGTAAAGAAAATAAATAAACCTAGGACCGACAACGTTTGATTCTTTTTCTCCTCCAATTTTGATTCTTCAAAAACCATTTGTGAAAAAAGTAATCCCATACGAAGAGGGACTCTAAGAGCTCTCCAACTTATCAGGCCAATAGACATGCTAAATTTGTTCCAGTTAGTGCCATATAACCTACCTAAAGCTATTTTAGGGGGGAAAAAAACAAAGAGAAGTTCAAACATCAACAAGAATAACCCACAAGAAAACCTAGACACTAATAGAGAACCCATTTTGTGTTCGCATGTGAAAAAGTAAGTAAAGCTAACAACTGGGCAACACAAATTCAAAGGGATATAATAATAAAGAGGAAACAGATAGGAGGAAAAAGCTAAGAAAAATTAGGGTAAAGTGAAGAAGTATACAGAGTGCAAGAGTGCCTATCCCTGGAGTTAACTGTTAAAGGATCGGAGGAGAGAATTGACTGAACCACACTTAGGTCCCCGAATCTCGCTGCAACGTGGAGATCTGCACCATCCCCTTTGTCGATTCCCATTTAATTTACTTACCAAAGTTGGAGGAGAAAAAGAGGATGTGAATTAGGGTTTAAAACAATTTAATACTTTCTAAGAGACCAATAAAAAAAACAAATGGAGCTAGGAGTAGGGACATCATCGGCGTGCAAGGCTTGGTAGATATGTAATTTGGAATTTCTAACAAAAACTCGAGACATGTTCGTAGTGAATTTGTTTTGTTGTGCTTCAAGATGCTACCTCCAGATCTTAAAAGTAGGTGTGTGGGTGCTAGGGAAGGGAGGGGAGTTAACCGAAACAAGAACAAGGAAAGTTATCTTTAAGGCAGAGAAAAGCTAAGAACACGTCGTGTGTTTTGATGCTTTCTTTCTTTCTTACAAGTTCTCAGAGGGAAAATAAGATAAATAGAAAACTCCTTGTGTTTTAAAACTTTGTATTGTTGAAGGCTCTAGCCACGTTTTATTCAACAAAACATATAATACACCGTAAAATTGTAACTTTTTGCCACATTTTATTTAACAAAACGTCACGATTTTTATTTCATGATGCTTTATTCATAAAACCTCGTAAAAAATGTTACAAATTTGCAAAATTTTTATAAAATACCATAAAAAAATTCAAACTTTTCGTGACATTTTTTAAACTTCAGGAAAGGTCTTCACAATCCATGACATTTTATAGATAAAATGTCACGAATTGTGTTACTTTTTTACAGTGGCAATAGCTAAGCCAGTCTTTTCTAATCAAAGAACACAAGATGCTAGGAAACACAGGACTCGACCTTTGAGTCCTTGACCATTAAGAAAGTATATCCTCATAATTTACTGCCTTCTATTTTAAGAAAGTTGGCAGACAACCGCCTCGGCCCTTCAGAGGTAATGAGCTATTTCCAAAATCAAAACTTTTGCAGGTTCACTTTATATGTGATAACAGATCATTGTTATATCCAGTTTAAAGTTGTAAAGAATCCATCTTTGTAATTTTCAAGTGTTATATAAGAGATGCACCACTTTGTTTGCTCCTAAAAAGCTCCTTCTAGTCTCTTTATATGCAAAAGGCTAGCTTGCACTTTCGACTATGAAACCCAGATTTGGTAATAAGGAATCCATTAAATGACAGAGACTATCTTCGATCTTCGGTTCACTGGGTCATAGGCTATGAGACCTAGAAAGTTCTACGCATGGGCCACACTAATAAGTACCACTTATTAGTACCACATGCAACGGCCACACACCACACAAAGCAACATAGCACCGCAAACCTTTTTTTTATTCTCATTCAGTTGTTTGTACATGTCTCTTAGCTGTATAGTATCCTTTTCCGTTACAGTAGATAGTGACCCTAGCTAATAGCGTGAATAAAGTGTTAGTATAAGAGTCCTTGTAAACACCGAAAATATGATGAAATACAATTTTCTTCATCTACCTTTACATCCTTTTCATGATATCAGAGCCTAAGGTCTGAGCCAAGCTAATCTATACCAAAATGTCTAACATGGCAGACGATAGTGAAGCCAGTAACCCCACACAAAACCCTGACTTAGAAACCACAAACACAAAAAACCCTGGAGCTGTTCTAGTCACTACCCTATTCAATGGTAATAATTACCTGACCTGGAGCAAGTCTATGATGATAGCTCTATGTGCCAAAGACAAACTATCATTCATTGATGAAACGTGTGTACAACCTACGAAAGACAGAGCACTCCTTGCCAGATGGAAACGTGTAGACTCTATGGTGAAGTCATGGATCTCAACTCTATGATTAAGGAGCTAAGTAATGCCTTCTTATCATTCTCCACGGTCAAAGAACTCTAGGAAGAGCTGAGAGAGAGATTCAGTGAGGCCAATGAGCCACTGCTGTATCAAATACAAAGAGAAATTAGTTCCTTTAAACAAGGTAATCTCACCATTTCTGCATATTACACAAAACTAAAGAAACTTTGGGATAATTTACTAGCCTAAGCCCCATACCACATGCACTTGTGATGCGGCCAAAGCCATTACTATCTAGGAAAATACAAATAGACTGGTGTAGTTTCTGATGGGATTAAATGAGGATTATGAACATGTTGTTAACCAAGTCATGCTAATGGAACCATTACCCATGGTCAATAAAGCTTTTGCTATGATGTAAATAGTGGAGAGGCAAAAAGCAATGAATTCCAGCCACGACAGTAATTTAAATGTAGCTAAGATGGCACGACAAACCATCTTCAACCCTAAGAAAGGTGGAAGGAACACCAGAAAGACATTCAACAAAAGGATAGACAAATATTGTGAAAAATGTGAGAGATTGGGACATACCATCGAAACTTGTTTCAAGATCCATAGAGTGCCCGATTGGTACAAAGAGCTAACTGGCCAGAAGAACAAAGCCAATCTTGTCGCTGCTGGTGATACTCCTGCAGATACACCACTTAAACTTAATAAGAAAAATGAGACAAATGGACAGATTTCACGAGGCTTGGCCACCTTCATTCAACAGGAGATATCTAAGGCTATTAAAGGAAAGGCCACGGGTGAGGTATAGTTTGGCGGGGTTACAAATTTTGCAGGTAATAGCATGAGTCAAAATAATGATCATAATGTAGAAAATAAATGCATGTGGTTGGTTGATTTAGGTGCTTCATCTCACATGGTCAAGGATCTTGTTTTTTTGCAATAAATATGAACCAAACAACTTGTATTAACCAGTAACACTACTAGATGGCACAAAACAACATGTGAAACATATATGTGAAGCCTCTATTGGAGACAAAGTTACCCTTGATGAAGTCCTACATATCCCTAACTTCTTCAAGAATCTACTATTTGTGCTCAAACTCACAACATAAAATGACATTGCAACTATTTTCATATCTAACGAATTGTTTTTGTAGGACCTTCAGACTAACAATGTTATAGTGGTTATCAAGGCCAGAAGTGGGTTGTATGAGCTGACAGAGGACAACTTAATACCTCCAGGAACCTTGAGAGGAACCTCCCTAGATTTCTACTAAAGTCAAAATTCTGTATTTAGTGCTACTATTTCTGTTAATTCCCAGCATAGTATATTGGGGCATGTTTTTGTACTACTGTTTTTGTTAATACCTGGCATAGTAGATTAGGGCATGTTTCTAACGAAAAGATGCAACATATCAATGAAATTAAATCCAATTTATCCAATTGTCAAATTTGTCCTATGGCAAAACAACACAGGAAACCTTTCCCTAAGCACAAAATACAAACCACTAAACCCTTTGAGGTCTTACACATAGATCTATGGGGGCCTTATAGGGTACCTACCCTAGATGGATCTCAATTTTTCCTAACCATTATAGATGACTACTCTAGAGCCACCTGGACCTTTTTACTCAAGAACATAGACAAAACATATCCTACCATAATCTAATTTATCTGATCCATACAAAAACAGTATGATGCAAAGGTACTTAGAGTCCACACAGACAATAGGAAAGAGTTTATAAATCATGATTGCAGAAAGCTCTTTGCATATATGAGAATAATGCATCAAAAAAAGCTGTCCATACACTCTACAGGAAAATGGAGTGATGGAAATCAAACACAAACACTTATTACAAATCACAAGAGCCCTACTGTTTATAGCCAACTTACCCAAATCATACTGGGGAGAGGCTCTTCTCACTGCCACCTACCTCTTAAACAGAATTCCCAATAAAGCCCTGTAATGGAAAACCCCATATGAGAAGCTACACAAAAAAACCAACATATGCACACTTGAGAGTTTTTGGATGCCTATACTTTGCCTTAGATAAAACATCCAACAAGACAAAGCTAGACCCTAGATCCTTGACGTGTATTTTCCTAGGATATATGCTAGATTACAAAGCCTATCGAGTCATGGATGTCAACACAAAAACCATGTTTAGTTCAAGAGATGTCACCTTCCACAAAAATACATTTCCTTTTGCAAATACAACCACAACCCCTGAACCTAACCCTTTACCCCTCTTCCTTTATAACACAGCTGACAGCGATGATATGCAGCACAAGAAGACATGCAAGGGTTGCCAAACTCACAAACCATTGAGCACACACCATAATTGACAAACACACAATCTCAACCGGACATTGCCATCAACCAAACCACAACTATAGACAGCTATGTGAGGAGAAGTCAAAGAATCCATACAACACCAAAATACCTTGAAGACTACATCCACCAAACTTCTTCTCATCACTTCACTTCTGCCCTCAATAATGCTAACAACATTTTTAAATTTTTTGGTCCTACAAGAACAACAGAAGATAAAGACTCAAGATTCCATATTGAACACAAACCAAAATACAAAGAATTAATGGGGAATGTGTCTACTATTTTTAAACCCATGTCTTATGAGACAGCTAGAAAGTCAAAAGAATGGGTGGACTCGATGGATGCACAGCTAGAAGCCCTAGAAGACAACCAAACTTTGGGTTCTCACACAGCTACCTAAAGGGAAGAGAGCAATAACATCAAAATGGGTCTACAAATTCAAATATAATCCAAATGGTACTGTTGACAAGATAAAATCAAGGTTGTTCGCAAAAAGGTTCAATCAAAGAGAAGGGATGGACTATTCAGAGGTTTTTGCACCTGTAGCCTGGGTTGTAACAATAAGGACATTCCTAGTCATAGCTATAATGAAGAAATGGCCTATACTGCAATGTGACATAACTGATGCTTACCTACATGGTCACATAGAGGAAGAACTATACATGCCACCACCGCAAGGTTACAAGAAAGCAAAGGAAGGAGAAGTTTGCAGACTAATGAAGTCCATTTACGGACTCAAATATCCAGGAAGGCAATGCCACAAGGAGTTAACAATGAAGCTCATGTAATTGGGTTTTGAAAAATCAGAGGCAGATTACTGCCTATACACCAAAGGCCAAGGCTCAAACTTCATTTCCATCATCATCTATGTAGATGATATCCTTATTACTAGAGTAGAGGAAAATCACCTAATTACTGTTAAACAAGATCTCAACAAGGCATTTACAATCAAGGACCTAGGATATGCAAAAAAATTTCCTAAGAGTTGAGATAGCTAGATCTGAAGCAGGAATGACTCTCAGTAAATGCAAGTACGTAAGGGATATTCTTCAAGAGACTAATTTCCTTAATTGCAAGCCATGTGTTACACCTATAGTACCCGAAAGAAAACTTACCATCGATGAGGGTGAGCTATTCAAAGACCCGGAATACTACAGGAGAATCATTGGAAGACTGCAATATCTTAGCTTTACGAGACTAGATCTCACCTACATCACACAACAACTAAGTCAGTTCATGAAAGCACTGAGACAATCACACTGGGATGCTGTCAAACACGTACTCAAATACCTCAAAGGAACACAAAACTAATGATTATTTTACGCAGCAGACTCAGATCTAAAACTCATTACGTAATCAGATTTGGACTGGGCGAGCTGCGTTTTTAGCCGACAATCCCTAACCAGATTTTGTGTGTTCCTCGACAAATCTCCCATCTCCTGGAAGACAAAGAAGCAAACCACAGTCAGTCGGTCTTCAGCGGAAGCAGAGTACCGAAGCCTAGCTTCAACCACATATGAGGTCAAATGGGTTGTTCAAATTTTGAACTATTTTTGAATACGAAATCACGACGCCATACGTCTATTTTACGATAGCCAAGCCGTGTTTCACATCTCCAGAAACCTCGTCTTCCACGAATGTACCAAGCATCTCGAGATAGATCTTCACTTGGTGCATGGTGCGGTAACTTTAGGGTTCATCTGTCTTCAACACATCCGAAGCCAGCAACAAGTAGCTGACTTATTTACGAAGCCCCTTACCACACGTGCCTTTACTGATTTACTCCTCAAGTTCAGATTTGTCGTCTTCTCCGAAGCTCTGATTTGAAGGGGGGTGTTAAATGACAGAGACTATCTTCTATCTTCGAGTCTATCTTCAGGTCACTGGGTCATGGGCTATCCGACCTCGAAAGTTCTACATGTGGGCCACACTAATAAGTACCACATGCAAGGGCTACACACTACATAAAGCAATGAAGCATTGCAAACCTTTTTTTTTTTATTCTCATTCAGTTGTTTGTACATGTCTCTTTTAGTAGATAGTGACCCTAGCCAATAGCGTGAATAAAGTGTTAGTAGAAGAGTCCTCCTTGTAAACACCGAAAATACGATGAAATACATTTTTCTTCGTCTCCCTTCACATCCTTTTCAAAATCATATCTATAGACCTAGAGCAATGTTCTGCTAGTCTTACAAAGATTTTAATTTCTAAAATGTACAAGTTTCATCAATGTTATTGCTCTAAA
>JANSVA010030141.1:0-14319 GCA_025504915.1 Erythroxylum reticulatum | reverse complement strand
GGGACAAGTCAACCGCAATGGCCAATGAAGTTTGAGTGTTGTTTTGAAAATAATGTAAATTTTTGGTTTGACTTTTTTTTTTGGCTTGTATCTGATTTGTGTATGTGGATTGTTGTAAGTTTGTAACAATTATACTTAAATGCATGTGTGAAATGTTTTAGTTTGTTTGTACTGTCTTGTGTGGCATCCACATATCCTTCCGGGGAATATGTGGGTGTGACACCTATGATTGTTTTTCTTCATCAGGCTTACCTCCATCCACCTTGATTGTAATATGCAACTCTTTGTTAACTTTTTTCTTGAACTTCTTATCTTCATTGCTCAACTTACCAAAAAAAATCAACATCGATAGTTGTGCCTTTATTTTCTTGATTATTATTTTATTATTTAATGATTACATGGAATATTTCATAAAGTTTTTATATCCTCAATAACTATGAAACAAATGTAGAAAAGCTCATTATCATAACAAGCTGAATCTCATCAAACTGATTGCACCTGAACAACTTAACAAAATTTGTGCCTCTTTTCTTCCTTCTCTATCTTTTTTGCTTTTATCCTTTTTGACTTTTTGGGCTAGCTCATTTTTTCACATTAAGTAGACAAAGTTAAAGGAATAATATATCTAAAAATAAAAAGAAGGATTTAATGGAAATAATATAAAACAATAAAAGAGATAACTCTAGATAGATGGTGATGGATAAGTGCTTCCTAGTTAACCTAATAAACTTGTGCCATTAATGGCACACCAATTACTCAATGTCTTGATCATATGACTCATGGATATAATTTTCATGCACCCAAACATGTGATAGAAAAATAAACTTGATTTTTATGCCTAAAAGCTTTTAAGTCTCAATCCATTATCTTTGTAAACTATGATCCACAATTGTTCCATTATTTAGAGTCTACAATCTAGAATTATCTAATGGTTAGAAGTTAGATGGATATTATATTAAATGATGGATGTTCAAAGAAGTAGTAAATATAACTAGATCGAAGTTAAATTTAGAACTCTCCTATGGCTCCTCTAAATACGAAAGTAGTCTCAGATTAAGTCAAACCAAAAACTAAGTAGAGTTTATAATAAGAAGCTGCCTTTACTCTAGGTCTTTTCCCACTCCACTTTCCCAAATTCCTCTTCCAATATCCTTAATCCAATAAAGTGGTATCATTGAAGCCTAATTGTTTTAATTATAGAAAAAGGATGGTAAATAAAATGTTTCCCATCTAATTCCCTCGCCTCACTGAAGACAACTTTGAGAGTTGGTGTACTCACATGAAGGCTCTACTGGACTCTCATAATATATGAGAAATGGTAAAGAAAGGTTACGAAGAATCATAGAATGAGGCTTCTCTAAGTCCTTCCAAAGGGAGGTTCTGCATAAGGCTAAAAGGAGGGGTCAACAAGCCTTTACCCTCATCCACGAGTGCTTAGATGATGTCAAGTTCAAGAAATTTACAAATGTAATAAATTCAAAAACAATATATAAGATTCTTCAAAATGCTCACAAAGGCATTGATAAAGTAAAGAAGGTACATCTATAAGCTATTTGTTGTGAGTGTGATTATCTTAATATGAAAGAATCTGAATCCATTTCAAATTATTATAGCTGATTATTGATCACTGTCAATGAAATGAAAAAAAATGGAGAAGCCTTTAAAGATATGTGAGTAATAGAGACAATTATTTGATCTTTAAGTTCAAAAGATATAGACTCCTTCACTGTTGATGAACATCATAAATAAAGGCTAAGGAAGAAAAAGAATCAATAAGTTTTAGAGCAAATTCTATAAAGCAAGATTATTATAGGAAGTAGATATTGAAACCAAAGAGATCATGACGTGGTAGAGGCCGAGGTCATGGATATGGTGGAAAAGGAAGAAACTATCAAGGCAACTAAGAAGAAAAAGGAAGACAAAGCCTTCCTTCCACTAAGGGATATAGACATGAAAATCCATCAAAGAAACACTCGAATGATCACATTTAATGTTACAATTATCAAAGGTATGGGCATTATGCGTCAGAATATTTGAGCAAAGCCAAAGTGTTAATAAGAAGGTGAACTTTGTAAAAATTCATCAATAAGAAAGAAGCCCACCTTATTAATGGCACATTGTAATAGCACATGTTACCTTGACATAAAGGTAAGCAACTATATAAGTGAAAGTCGAGACATGTTCTTTGAGGTTGATAAAAGAATACAAGGATTGTGACGTTTGAAAATGGCTCTTGAGTTATAGTGAAAGGAATAGGTAACATTCTTATCCTCCTAAATGATGAAAACCATAAATTTATTTACGAGATCTACTATATTCCTAATATGAAAATAATATCCTATGTTTGGGGAAACTTTTAGAGAAAAAATATGAGATCAAATTCATAAATAGACATTCCAGGATAATGAATGAGAGAAAAAAATGACAATCAAAATACAAATGGAAAGAAATAGATTATTCTCCTTAAATATTTAAGATGATGTTGTTAAGTGCCTACATGAATGTTAAAGGAGGATTCTTCGCTTTAGCACTTGAGGTTTAGTCATATAAACTTTAATAACTTAAATTTGTTGTAAAAGGTTTGCCTTCTAATGATCATCCTAACCAGCTATATGAAGGATGTCTCTTTAGAAAAAAAAAATAGGAAAAATATTTTTGAAAGAAGCCATATCAAAAATAAAGAAGCCATTAGAGCTAATCCATATAGATATTTGTGGACCAATAAATCCATGTTCTCATATCAAAATATATTCTTTTTACTCTTTATTGATGATTTTATCCATAAAATTTAGGTATATTTTCTTAAAAGTATAGAGGCATTTGTCATGTTCAAGAAGTTCAACACTGTTGTAGAAAAGGGTAGTGGACATGAAATTAAAGCCATAAGATTTGACAAGGGAGGAGAGTTCACATCAAAATAATTCAACAACTATTATGAAGATAACGAGATGCATCATACTTTAACCATTTCAAGGTCTCCATAACAAAATGAAATAGTTGAAAGAAAAAATAGAACAATTCTTGACATGGTAGGAAAAGTCATACATAATGAAAAGCAAGAAGATGTTAAGAGTTATTGGCCGAAAATATGAGTTGTATAACATATTTATCAAATAGGAGTGTATTCAAAAGTCTTTTCAAAATTACTTTAATAGAAGTATGGAACAAAAGAAAACTAAATGAAAAGTACTTGCAAGTCTTTGGAATCATAACTTATTCCTATATTTTGGACAAAAGGTGTACCAAACTTATTGACATAAGTTGAAGGCTATTCTTCATCAGCTATAACAAGGTGTCTAAAGGTTACAAGCTTTATAATCTAGTTAATTAAAAAGATCATCAGAAGAAGAGACGTTGAGTTTGATGAGGAAGCTTAATGGGATTGGAGTATTAAAGAGAATAAAGATTGTGATTTCTTTCTCATCTTTAGAAAAGTTGTAGAAGATAATCAACCACTTGAAAAATAACTAGTCCACTATCAACTCCTACTTCATCACAAGTTCAAGATCCTTCATCAAGCTTAATTTCAAATGAAGAAGTTCAATGTTATTGAAGTTGTTAGGTTTCGATTATGCATCACATATCAGAAAATATGCTATAAGAAATGAAATGAAACTTAGAAAATACATGATAATTGCGTAATTAATTATGAAATTATTCCATAACGCTTAGTGATTATTAACATGCAATTGCCTAAGATACTCATTTTGACTCATATGTAATTTTAGGCATAATTTGGAAGCAAAGAAGTTAAAATGAATCGGAAGCATGATATTTGAGCCATTTTTCGAAGATTAATATTCATTTATTTATATAGAGCAAGAAGAAAACAAATTCGGCCTAAAAGAAGTGGAACTCTAACAACTGAAAAATAAAGTGGATAAAGAAAAATATTAAAACGATAGTGGAAATAAAGCAAAACGCCAAAAAGCAAATGAGCAGGCAACGCCCAAGAAGCTGCATAAAACGATGCAACAACAAGTTGGAATGCCAAAGTCGAAACAATAGTGCAGCAGATTGGGATGTTAATGCCAAAATGCAAGTAGATCAGATGTCTGCATTTAATGTAGATATTGTGTGTTAAATGAAAGACCGTGGCATGGGATGGGTTTTATTTAAAACACACAGTAACATATGAGTAAGTGAATAGTGGAGTGGACTAAAAACTAAATCCATAAATAAATAGTAGCGTGGGGTTTTAAAAAGGGGGAGAAAATAGAACAGTAGCATAGGAAGTTAGCTCTAGAATAGAAGAGGAGTAGAGAGAAGGGTTTTAGCTGGGTTATCAAGGGGGCTGAAGTAATTTTTTTAGGAAAGACCTATGAAGGGCTAGACGTCCTGACGTCAGTTCGGATATGACATTGATGCCGATGACCCAGATCAATTGTATTTCACTATTTTTTTGTTTCTTTCTCTCATTAGAAATTGATTGTGTTATCCTATATTAATTGATTTAGGTTTTGTGTATAGATAATCATATTCTCTTTATTGTTTAGTTATTTATGTGTGAACTGATTAGGTGAAAAGATGATTTTAAGGTATTCATTGAATCGTTTATTTGCAAACTCGTTGCTAGAATTTCGATATAATTCATAATTGTTATGTTGAAATTGATGCGTAGTGACTAATTATTCGTAATTATTAGGGGTAACATGACCTAGGTTAAATGACACACCGTATGTGGTTGTTGCTTTGATTAATCAGTTTTCCTAATTCGTAATGTTATTACCTAATTGATCGATACCTACCAGTTGAACTAAGATGGCTTGTTAGGCAAATCCAAGGTCATTCTTATGGATATTGGACATCGACTCTCTAGGAGAATTTCTCTATGAGTTCTCTCAGATTTATATTGAGGGTTATGAATTTGTGAAAAATAGTGGGAGATATAATAGATGATATTAAAGTTTTATAGACATGCATTTAAATACATTCTAATTTTTCTCTCTTTGACGAAAGGTTGCTATCGCCTGAGTCAACACCATGAGTACTAGTGTGAATCTAAGATCATTGACGGAAGCTAACAAGTTAATTGGACCAAACTTCTTTGACTGGCTCAGGAACTTGAAAATAGTTCTCAAGTCCAAGACATTTGGTTATGTCTTGGAAGAACGACTTCCAGATCTCTATTGGACCCCGTTTTCAGAGCCTAACATCGACCATGGGATCATGAAGCTTGAGCATGGAGGAAGGCTTAGAATTTGGAAATTTAAAAGAAAAATCCTTCGGAAGCAAAAGTGGGCTTCGTCACGGCAAACATATTGGAAAAATCCCTGGACCCTTTGGGAATTTTACGCCACGGTGAGTGATTGAACTTCACCGTGGCAAGCCTGAAATTTTATAGTGAACTCACCACACCAACAAAAATAAAAAGCTTCGGGTTAATTACGCCATGACGAACTCTTGGCTTCGCCACAGTGAAAACCCATATAGCAGCACCCACAACCCAAAATGTCCTATGTTACTACATGTCAACTTAAAAACCTTCAAACACCTTGATCAATTCAACCCAAAAACAAAATGGATAAGAACCTAACCATAAACAAGTTCTCAAAAACTTAATCTCATTTCCATAGTCGGATACTTTGCGAAAATAAGAAAAATCATAGACAAATCCAAACACATATTTCATTTATAACAAAAGATAAGAGTTTTACAAAGTTTTAATGACATTTTAAGCCATAATACATCAGTTGAGTTCGAGAACCAAAAATACAAAATACATGTGAACTAGCAGAACTTGAAATGCGGCTAAAGCCTTGAATTCCCAAAAAAATCTAACTTAAAAATACAACAGTATGCCAATTTGGAGTGATCCCATAACTCTTGACTTACTCAATCTCTCGCTCATCACTTGAATAGGGGGAGGAGAATGGGGTTGAGCTTAAAACTCGTGGGTAACAGATTTATAATCAAGAAACAAGAAAAAACCATTTTCAAAACTCATTGCCATTATACATTTTGGAAACTATAGTAATTTCACATGAAAAATCACCAAACACTTATTTCTCAAAATTCTCACTTTATCAAACAATTCATGAGCAATTATAAATCATTTATGCATCAAACTTGTTAACACTTCATCAGCACATAAGCACATCAGAATGGTTTGGGTAAATCCATGAACATGAAGAGCTACACATTTCCACATAATGGTTCTGTGTAGTCGTAAAACTTGACGTACTATGGCAATTCCACATGGTGATATTACGTAGATGTAAACATGAGGGAATCCATGAAGGAGCTCCATGCCATTAACGGGCAGGCGGGAGAAGCCCTTTCTTGGTTAACGTGCATGTGAAATTCTTGAATGGATTACACCAAACCCACATAACATGTAATTCATGAATAAAAAACAGTTTGCCCAAATGGCACGTTGTTGGAAACTTGTTTTTCATGCATATGAGATATTTTGAAAATTTTTTTTATGAAAACTTGATTTCATAAACTTGCATCTTTTCAAAAAGAATCATTTTCAAAATCGTTTCATAAATCATCAACATAATTCATGTAGCAAACATATAAAAATTTCACAATCCACCCAAGAAGCAAATAAATGCAACATCTATGATGCAATTGAAACCATTAAGCTTCTTTGATTCAAAGAAAACAATGAGTGACTTATTTACTCTATTATAAACATATATCCACCTTGAATCCTTTCTTATAAACTTGCTTAGGGATGTCTTTGCTCTTGCTCCTTTTGCCTCTCTTGCCTCACTTGATTTCCTTAAACAATAACGAAAATTCCATTTAATTTGGTTAAGAAAATGGAAAGTCATACCTTAACAATTTAAACAATTTCTCGTGCTAAAACAAAATTCTATGCTCAAATTCCATCTCAAAATGGAATCTCTTAGAGACTGAATTTAGAATCTATTCCTTCATACAATTTGTATTCCTATGTCTCTAGCTTACAAAAAATAAAAAATCAGTCCATTTACATAACTACACCAAAAGTTATGCCCAAAATACTAAAAGATGTTCGTGCAGGAAAAATTGAGTTCGCTGCGGTGAAACCTAGAAATTCGCTACTGCAAACTTATCCAGAAATATGCTCCGAAGACATGTTTTGCTACTTTTTTTTCCAGTTTTTAACTTCCCACCTTTTACATATAACCCATATTAAACCTAAACCATCACTTCTACTTCATTTTCAACTTCATTTCAACCCAATATCATTAACAAACCTATTCATGATCTATCTTTTATTATTAACCCAAAAATGTAAAACATTAACTCATACCATTCATCAACAACTTCTCACCCACATTCAACCTTGTTTTTTCACTTACAAGTATCACTAACTATGCTTCATTGAACAATCAAGAAAGGCTAATGCTTATACTTACTTGATTTGCTTCAATGTCTTCAATCTCTTTAAGAATCTCTAAAACCCTGGCTCTTCTCTTCTTTTTCTCCTTTCTCTTCTTTCATTGACGATTTTGCTTCTCTAAAATACAAGACTACAATTACTTCTTTCACTTATACCCTAAATGAATGAGCAAGTCCACTATGCCCTTCCATGTAATGCCTTAGCCTTTTAATCATTAGTGATCTTCCAAAAATGCCCCTTATGTATTCTTAGTGCTTCAATTTAACTTATACCATACTATACTCTATATAACACCAGTATTTCATATGTAACACTCCACTCCTGCAAGACATGTGCCTAACATCTTGGGTGATATCCAAGTCTGTGCCCCGCGAGGGTGGCATGTAAGAGCACTCGATCATTTAAAAATCGGTATAAATTATTTTTCTTGAAACAACAACAAACATATGTGGAAATAATAACAACCAATTTGGACCTACTTTCATTCATAAACATTTTAAATCAACACAATACAATAAATAGAATTTTAATAGCAAATTGGGGCCCATTACAAATACA
Source organism: Erythroxylum reticulatum (assembly GCA_025504915.1). Lineage (NCBI taxonomy): Eukaryota > Viridiplantae > Streptophyta > Magnoliopsida > Malpighiales > Erythroxylaceae > Erythroxylum > Erythroxylum reticulatum. Next base: position 6,425 of record JANSVA010030141.1, on the reverse strand, counting down.
AAACACTTTTGTCATAATGTCTTTACGTTCCACCATAAAAACCTTTGAATATACATTATACAAAAATTTCAGAATGCATTATTTTACAGAAATCGTGGAATACAAATTTATATAGAATTAGGAAAACACTAATGTAGATGCAAATTGATCCCGACTTCTATCTTTCCCTTGCATGCAACAATTATACTCCCGTTTTCCTACTAGGGTATTCATCTGAGTCTTGAAAAATATTTGCAAATTTTGGGTGAGTTTTGCGAACTCAAATGAGTGATCATCATCGATGACTCACCCAGTCACATAACACATAATTTACATTCAGATCATTTCACATTTAAGATTAAATGCACTTTAATCATTCATATTATGCATATGCAGTGCACATAAGACCCACTTTTCATTTGTTACTTTGTTGTGATCGAGTGCCTAAACTGTCTCGTATCTATTGGATACCGGGCCCATTACTAACTGTCCCTTATCCGCTTGGGAGATACATGACTCATTTTACATAGTAAGCCTGAGGCTCTTAATCACTTTTAAGCTCGAGACTCTTTTTCACATATTAAGCTTTAAGCTCTAATCGGTGGCTACTCTGGTCACAACTACGATTATGTTTCATGAATTCATGAAATGGAATGCCTCAATGATATTTGCATATTCTCATTCAATCATATTCCTATATCATTGGACCTTAGTTCGACATTCAACATTAAGATGAGAATCACAATTTAACTTACATGCAAATGCTCATTCAAAACGCATTTATCATCAAATTATGTACTCTTAGTTCATCTCATTCACATACAAATAACACTTCAATATCCCAATATATTCATCATATCATCAAACCTTTTGTTCGGAAACCAACACAATCAATCACATTCATATAATCATTCAATAGTCAATCAATACAAAAATTCAAATAAAACAACCAATGAAATGAGATCATCTAGGTCTACTCACAGTATGCTCCAAATTAGTATTTGCTTCCTTGATCTGGAAGCGTCTGGATACGGACGTTTATCCTGCACATCGTAATTATGCAATACACACGTTGCACACACATTAATAACTTTACATAATTATAAGCATTCATTTATGCACATGTGTATATATGGAATATGTACAATGCACGCTCAATGACAATATTGGGTATATTTTCAAATTTCACACTATATCCACGTTCTCATTTTATCACTCAATTACCCATCATTTTGATTATAGAATTATTTGCTCTCATAATTAACAATTTCTCATTCACTTTAAATGGATATCCATTACTCCTCTCCTTTGAATCACAACTTCAATCATATGAATATCTTTATTCCCTAACAAAATCATACCTTTGGTACTTTTATGTCAACAATTCATTCACTAATGTTATTCCAACAATACAAGGTCACACATATCCAAACTTTCCTTTCTTCTTATAAATTTCACCAAATTTCCAAACCTTCGGGTTTATTTTCCACGATCAATTTGACAATGCAAACGAAGTAATTTGGCAATATTTTCTCATAAAATAATGTTCCTCATTGTCTTAAGTCTCTAATGACACTAAGATGAGCCAATTTAGTTCAGTATTGTGAAAGTTATACTCCAATTATTTTCAGACTGTTCTTGTACTGGAACAGTGCCCTACACTCAGCTTCTATGCAAAAATTGAAATTTTTAGAGACTGAATTAAAACTCTATGTCTTCAGGTAGTTTGTATCCCTATGTCTCTAGTTTACTCCAAATAAAAAATAATCTCATTTGGATAACTATATAAAAATTTATACCTACAATATCAAAACATGTTCAGTGTAGAGAGAAGTTTGCCACGGCGAACTCCTCCAGAGAGAAATTCTCGCATAATACTCACAAGTTCGCTGCAGCGAAACCTAGAGATGGTTACGGTGAAATTTACCCGAAAGAAATCCTAGCTAACCTTCAAGTCACCATGGTGAAGTCAGGAGTTTACTGCGGAGAACTTTCACAGAAACGTACGCAGTCCAACACTCTCTTCCCATTTTCCAAATTTTTCACATCTAACAACTTACACCTAACTCATCTTATACAAAGATCATCCTTTCTACCCCATTTACTCTTTATTCTCTACTCCATTTCAACTCAATAACATTTAAAAACCCATTCAAAATCTATATTTGATCACTAACCCAAAAACAGAACATCAACATGTTCATTCATTCTGCAATTCAATTTACTCATCCAAACACCATTATAATGACCATTCTACCTCAAAAATATCTATATAAAAATTTATGGGTCATTAATGATCATTATCAATTACAAAAACAAGACATTTACATCATCTATTCATCATTGACGTTCACCAAACACAAAACACCATTTTATGTCATTTATCCTTTAGCAATCATCATAAATGCTTCATTTAACCATGCCCATAATGATTAAAGCCTAACTTATTTGTTTTAGCTTCCAACTCTTCAAACATTCTCAAGATCACCAAGAATCCCTAACTCCACCAACAACCCACGATCATCATCTTCCAAAGGTGGTAGGGATAGGTTTATGGTGAGAATGAAAGGGAAAGTAAGAGATGGGAGAGCTAGCTTCAATATAGGTGAAGGTGAGAGTAATTAGGGAAATGAAAATGGAGAAGAAGAAGAGAGAGAGACAGCCATGAAATGAAGAAGAAAAAAGCCAAAATAAAAGACCCACTAGTGGTCTTTCAATTAAAAGCATCGTGAGAGACCAAATAAGGATGGTCCACATGACCAAAATTTTAAAAGCTTTAAACTAAATTCTTTTATTTGACCAGCCCAGTTAATTCCAATTCCTACTCCAATTGTCTCCCAATTTTCAATGACACTCATGAATAAATCCTAAAGTCACTTATCAAAATTTCCATTTCCATTGGACAGTAACTTCTACTACCATTTATTAATAGTTTTGCCATTTGACATTTTTCGTGGTCCAAAAATACCCTTAAATTTCAGAAAATTTTCATTTAAATCAATGCTTATACTCTCAAAAACCAATTTTCAATACTAATAATTCACAATTCCAATTATAATCACATTTATTGATCAATTATACCCAGCAATTGTCAATGAGTTCATGTATAGTCATTTTGATGTGTGCAAAAATTTAAATTTACATGTATATGTGCTAACATTATGCATGAGCATGAAATGTATTTTTTTTCTACTCTCTTATTGCTATTTTCTCCATTACAAAAATCTAGAGCTCTAACCCTTAGTATAGGAAGAGGATGTTACATTTCTCCTCCTCTTAATAAATTTCGTCCTGAAAATTATTATCTAAATAATCGATAGGGCAGGGGTATTGTTTCCTCATATCCTCCTCCATTTCCCATATAACCTCATCACTCAAATACTTTCATCCAAATGACTATAGTCGATATACTCACTAGGTCTTTCAATCACTTATTTTGTCACTCACTATCTTAACTAATTCCTTAATATCTTAGATTATTCAAAATTTTCACTTTGCAAGCCGACAAAGACATCTTTTCAGATCATATCTTTTATTTCTTAGCATATTCACATATCACATATTATGAATCTAAGACATCCTTTTATCAGTAACACTAACTTGCAATAATTTCTTACAGATCAATTCATATTGGGCTTAATTTATCCTTTTTCCTTATTTGAACACACCCTACTAAAGTGATACTCTTAAAAACAATCCATCTTTCCTTCAATAATTCCCATCACTTCAATGTTACTACACTCTATTCTTATGTATATTTCACTACATTCCATAACCTCGAAGTTGATCCATCAAATTCATTCATCTTTCATAAGCTACTTAATTTCTATTATAGCTTCATTTCACACACTAACGATATCTTGAATTTATTCTGGCCTTTTACCATTTTTAGGCCCTCTTCATTTCAATCATAAAGTAACCTTTTTTTCCTATTCAGACTCAAAATTCATATTCATTTTCAGTTCCTCAATAAGATTCGCAATTATAGATTTACAATTTTTAGGCTTTGCTAATCTTCTCATGTGAAACTGATCTTAAATTCATTAGCTAAGAGTACTTTAATTGGCCCAAAATTCATCTCAACATTCTATGCTTTTCATTGCACTTGGCTGTGTAACCTCAATGCCTGAATTTTTGTTACAAAGCTATTGAATTTTTCCATTCCATATATCAAATTATAACACTAGCTTTACTGAGAAATATACTTATTTGCTTAATCAAAATCTTTCAGTAACTCTATTCATTGTCTCAGTCTCATTTTCAATTCTTACAAACTCAACAATTACTCCAACTTTAATGATCTCTATAAATTTCGAAATATTCCTGTATATATGATGTCCCCAAACTTTCAATCACCATTGTAGCAAATTCTAAATCATGTGTCAAAATCAACTCATGAGACTTTAATTGTCTCTATGCATACAAAATCACTTTATAATGTTATAACATATTGTATCTTAATCTCTGATGTGAAACTTTATTATATATTGCATAATCTCCAAACCCAATCGATATAATTAACATCGGTAATATAATTCCTCAAAATTCTCTTCACATTCATCACTAATACGGTTTACACATTTTTCCTCAAGCATATTTATCACGGGATAAGATCAGTAAAAACCCCTTAACAGTCTCTGGTAGTATCCAATATACAGCTAGTTCTAAAGAACTCCAAATCTCTCATATATTCTTTGTAGTTTCTTACTTCTTCATTACTTCTATTCCCTTAGGTCTCTCAATACGTCATGTTCAATTACTATAAGATCCAACATTTTATTTGATCAAACCAAGATTCAATCTTATTGAACTCGACCTATAATTGTTTCTACCTTCATGATATGTAAGATTTATCCTCAAGTTTTATAATTATGCTCTTTTCTTTTCGCATACACACGATATATCTTTTATAATCATAGTCATTAGTTAATCCAAACAAAATTGAGACACTTTATTCTTAAATACTATGATACTGTCGGGGCATTGTTAACTTAATATGTTTATGATTAGTTCTCATAATTCCTTAAGAATTTAATTCCTCAATGAAGTAGTATTATCTCATGTTATTTTCGGTTTCCCAATTGACTTCTTTTCTCAAAAAATGTTCTCCATTCATTCTATTTCCTCTTATTCCACATTAACTTATTCAAATGCCTGTTCGTTCGTGCTTGTTTCTCCATACATTTCAATCTATTTGAAATCTTCACTTCCTGTGTTGGTAATACATTCATCAGATCCAATTTATATCTCCTTAATTTAGGAATCCACTCAGATAATTGGATATTTTACAGTAAACCAAAAGCATACACTTGGTAACATATTCTACATATTATGCTTATGTCTTTGTTAGGAATAGGACTCTAATATTCACTTTTGATTCATTACGTATTCATTGCTGATTTGTTTCTTCATGGATCATTCTTAAATTGAATCATCTGATCAACTTAACCTAATTTAGGGAAATTCTTCTTTGAAAGAAGATTTCTTGCTACTTTCATCAATACCACCCATGAAATTTTTATCAATCAGTTGTCTTAACCATTACTTGTTAGCCATTCTTAGTACCTTAAGAAGATCAATTTCAACTATTTATAATATCTCATTAAGATCAATTTATGCCATATCTTTTATGATCGGAACGTCCTTTTTAATAAGGTTCATTGAAGCATTAAGCAAATTATTTACTCTAGTACCTTGGTATATACCATCAAAATCATTACATTTTATCTAGAGACGTATTTAGGACAACTCACCAATTGGTAGCTTATGCTAAGGATACCTTGATCTCATTTGATTCTAGACAACATTTTCCCTTTTCTTGCCTATCCTTGATGGTGGGGATTATGCCATGATCGTGTTCTTCTTCTTTTTCCTCAAATTCATCATATATGTTAATATCATTAACAATCTCAATTCATTCCCAATTGATCACTATAAGTACTTTCATGTCTTACTCTTTAACTCATTTTGGACTTTGAACTATAGGAACTATGACTAGTAATTATTCAATAAGTCACCGATTGCTTCCTATATGATCTGTGCACATATAATGCACATATGCTTAATATTTTCACTTGTCATGGTAATCCCGTTATCAGAAGTGCACTCACACAGGCAAATCAACTTAACCTTGATGACTTTTTCATCTACCGTTATCATTGTCTCACCTTCCAATTTCCATTATTTAGTCATACCTACATATGTTCATAATCAATTCAGAATCATAGATGCATAATCATCTTGAAATTTTGATTTCAACCACTAACATATTCTTACACTAAGTCATAAACTCTTATCACAATAATCAAACAACCATTCCAAGCCCAATCTCAACTTCTCTAAATCATATAAAATTCTGTTTTCATCCAACTATGTTTATATACTTTAAATCTTGTCATTTCTACCATATCTCTATTTTCCTCTATCAATTCACATCTATTTTACAT
>JANSVA010030066.1:0-14329 GCA_025504915.1 Erythroxylum reticulatum | reverse complement strand
GAGTTACCCCATTAGGTTAACGGGAGTATAGCCACTGCATTCAAGTAAAAAATAGAGGTTGAGATCAGTTCGCATTTGCATTTGTATTTCTTTATTTTTGTTTATAATAGCTTTCCAAAGGGGAAATGTTTGTAAATGATCTTGTAATGTAATAACAATTATGATTTAAGTGTTTTGTATCTGTAATGGGCCCTAGTGACTAATGAAACTCAGGTGATTTGTGAAATGATTATAACCCTTGTAAATTGAAAAAGTGGGCCAATTGATTATTGATTTTTGCATATACTTGTGTTATTTTTAAAAATTTTGTACTGAATTTCAAGTATTTGACTATTCTAGCATGCCACCCTTGTAGGATACGTGCTCGAGCATCACTCAGGATTTCGGGTATATGTCTTGAGAGGGTAGGGTGTTACACACTATCTCTTATTCAAGCTTCATTCCATCTCTTCTCAAAACAGACCTTTGGGTCAATTGTGCATGATCATTTTTATAAGGAAAATGAAGGATTTAGCAAAACATTCTTCTAAACAATTGTTACTTTATGTATTATGTTTCTAATGACACTAATTTAATGCAATTTGGTTCAATATTCTGCAATTTATACCTAACCTACTATGGACTGTTCCCAAACCATGACAAAATCTAAAAACTCAACTTCAAGCCAATTTTGAAAATCTTAAAGAGAGAATTAAAATTTTTGATTTATTCATTAAAAATATAGTCATATGTCTCTAGTTTAATATAAGCTTAAAAATATCCCATTTGGACCTGTAAATATTAAGATATGGCTAAAACAAAGGTGCATGTTTAGTGAAAACACTGCATCTGCACATTTTTCGTCACCCTTCATCATCATTTTCATCTTAGTTCAACTTTTTTGTTTAGTCTATCTCTTCTACCTTATTTCCTTAATATTTCATCTTCATTTCTACTTCCATTTCAGTTCAATTTCAATCACAAACAAATCATACTCTATGTTTGATCATAATACTAAAATCAGAACCTGTCATACATGCATATTCGCCATATTTTTTGCGCTTCTCCATTTTCTTTAACACCATCATTTCATCTCCAACTATAACCTTAATCCTTCCTATTTCAAAACATCATATTACAATAGTCTTTTCCTTAACTCCTACTCACTTAAATCCGTTTATATAACACCCAAGGAGATTCACGTATAAGAACAGTGAAAACAGAGCATACACAAATCAACTTTTCATGAATAGTGCAGCCATCCAAACACCATTGTAATGATCATTCTACCTTAAAAACATCTCTATAACAATATATGAACTATTACTCATCATAAACACAAAAACTAGCCACGAATACATTCATTTATTCATCCACGAATACATTCATTTAGCATAAAATCAACTCCATTTACACTTTCAATCTATCTCATGATGATCATTTTAAATGCCTTTATTTAGTCAACCCAAGAATGTCATTAATATACTAAAAAGAGAAAATATAAACCTCTTTTTTTTTACACCTATGTTACCACATATATGAAATTCATGATCATGATCATTCAATCTTAAATTACTCATCATAAATGTTTCATTTACACTACCCATAATGATTAAAGCATAACTCGATAAAACTCCAAGTTCTTCAAAAATACCAAGAAGCCCTAACTTCCCATGTCACATGATCATGATCTTGAAGGTGGATCAGGTTAGGTTTTCTTATGGAAAATGGAAGAGACAACAAGATGGAAGTAGTAATTAATAGATGAAAGTAAGGTGTATGTTGAAGGTTTGGTGAATTGTGAAGAAGAAGAGAAAGCCACGAAGAAGATGAAGAAGGCAAGAACAAAACAATAGTTTGGTCTTTCAAGTTAAAACAATTGTGAGTTTAAAGGCTTGGCTTGGCAAGTGACACTTGTCACTTGCCACATGTCCACTTTTATGGATTTAAACTAGGTTATTTTATTTACCTAGTTTAACCAATTCCAATTCCTACTCCAATTGTCTCATAATTTTCAATTGCATATGTCATTAAATCCCAAAACCATTTATAAAACTTCCACTATCATTTGACTCGTATTTCTACTACTATTTATCAATTGTCTTGCCACTGGGCATTTTTCCTAGTCTAGAAATACCCAAAATTTTAGAATTTTCCTAAATTTCACCAAAACTTCTAAATCTGTACATATACTCTCCAAATCAATTGTCAACATATAAAACCCACAATTCTCAATATAATTACTTTTATAAATCAATCATACTAGAAAAACGTCAATGAATGCATGTATAATCATTTTAAAGTGTAAAAATCAATATTCATGTGTGTGTGTATGCTATATTATGCATCAGCATGAAGTGCACTTTCTAACTCCTCAATAAACTCTCATGAACTCTATTCTAGAGTTCTAACCCCTGACATGGGATATGGGATGTTACATATTTGGAAGTAATGATTATATGTATCGGATAATGAAGACTTAAAAAAAAGATCTTGGAGGAAACTCACTCCTTAGCTTATACTATGCATCCGAGTAGCACAAAAATGTACCACACTCTCAAAGAACACTATTAGTAGAGAGGAATGAACAAGGAAATAGAAGAGTTCGTTTCTAGGTGTCTAACATATCAACATGTAAAAACAGAACATCAAAAGCCTGCAGGATTAAGGCAACCCCTCCTTATCTCATAATGAAAGTGGGAGAAGACTATGCATTTTGTAGTAGGACTTACATGAAGTCAGAAGGGGCAAGATGTTATATGAGTGATATTGGACAGGTTAACAAAATTAATAGATTTCCTTTCAATCAAGAATGATTATCCCTTAAATAAGTTAACCCAGCTTTATGTGGATGAGATAGTGAGACTTCATGGTATGCTGGTTTCTATTGTCTCAGACCGTGACCCTAGGTTTACATCAAGATTTTGACCTAGTTTAGAAAAAGTCTTAGGTACACACTTGAATTTTAGCACTTACTTTCACCCCCAAATGGATGGACAGCCAGAGAGGACTATCTAAACACTTAAAGATATGCTCAGGTCCTGGGTCATATAATTTAGGGGGAGTTGGGATATACATTACCACTAATAAAGTTTGTGTACAATAATAGTTATCAGGACAACATTGGTATACGAGGCACTTTATGGAAGAAAATGTAGAACTCCAGTATGTTTGGATGAGGTAGTGAAAGGAAACTAATAGGTCCTTAGCTCGTACAAGTGAAAATAGATAAAATTCAAGTTATTTGAGACAAATTAAAGATATTCCAAGATAGGCAAAAAAGTGATGTAGATAATCTCCATAGAGATCTTAAGTTTGATATTAGAGATAGAGTATTTCTCAAAATTTCCCTTTAGAAAGATGTAATTAGGTTTGGGAAATGTTGTAAGCTAAGTTTGCATTACATGGGACTATATGAGATTACAGAAAGAGTTAGGTCAGTGGTATATTAATATGCTTCGTAAGTGCCTAATGAACCCTTTGCATGTAGTCGTAGAACAACTAGTAAAACTAAAGGAAGATTTGACTTTTGAAGAGGAACTGATATAAATCCTCGACCGTAGAGAACAAGTTCTGTGTAACAAGACCATTCCTTTAGTTAAGGTACTATGGAGGAATCCTGTGATAAAGGAAGCTACATGGGAGCCTAAGCGATAAATGCATACCTTGTATCCCCACCTGTTTTAATCATGCATGCTTAGTTAAATTTCAAGGAAAATTTTTTTTTAAGGAAGGATTGTAAAATCCCAAACCTTTTCCTGTGATTGAATACAAATTGTTATGTTCGGTGAATAGTGTTTTTTGGCTTAAATAGTGATTTTGGGGAGCAAATTCTAAAAAAGAGTTGAAAATTTCCATAATAGATATTAGAGTCTAATAATACTAAAACAGATCAAATATAATTCCGATTGAATGGATTTTAGGAATTTCTAAAGTTTAGGACTTAAAATGCCCTTTTTGGAAAAATAATGGATACATATGCCTTTTAAACTATTCAAAATTTTTAAATCATCCAGTGAATAATTATCGATCCTAATTAGAGTATTTCATGGTCAATTTGATGATAAGTCCATTGTGGAATATTTTTAAATGTAATTTGATAAGTCGGTGAATTAAATTCATTAAGGGACAATTTGGTCATTTTGCATAGTGATTAGGGGAGATTTGGTTTTTTTACACGCTAAATAGTGGATTCATGACTCATGATGGGAGATGACATGTGTCATTTTTTAAAGGAGTAAACTTAAGGCAATTGCTTCATTTTTTTGTCATAACCGTGGTAGTGAAAGTGAGTACCCATGAGTGAAAAACAAAAAAAGAAAAGGAGAGAGTCAAAGGTGGGTTTCGAACAAGCGTAAGAGGAGGAAGGGTGTAGCTGAGTCTTTATGGTTTGGAGCATGATTTGAAGAAAGCTTGCAATTTTCCAAAAGATTGAAGGAAAGTGGTAAGCTTTCCTAACTATGTTTAGTGAAATTCGATCTTATGATTCTCAATTTTCTTGAACAATCCTAGCATCTTCGCCAAACTCAGCCAAAAGACCTCCAAATTGGGTTGCTTTAATTGGAAATGAAACCTAAGGCATAGTACTAAAAATATTTATAAGAGACCCTAACCTAATTCTAGCATAACTATATTGAAATTTGAGATTGAAAATGGTAACCTGATACTTCCCTAGTGTTGAAGCAGCTTGTGATATTTGTTACTTGGTTTATAGTTTAGAAGTTGAAATGGTGTGGTTTTTTATGCTATGGAAACTAGAGACATAGGGGAACAAATGTCTAGAGTAACTCAAAACCTAATGTGACGGTTTTCTATATCAAAACTATGGAGCAAAGAGAGGTATGAATTCTGGATAGGGGTCATGATCATGGCACAAGAGTCACGATTGATTAAATCAAATATATGGTGTTAATGCTTTGTTTCTAAATTAGAAATAAATGCCTAAGTGAAATGCACTTTGTGTAGGTAAAGAAAAGGCACAGAATGTGAGTGTGCTTAGAGATAAATTTACAAAATGGTGAGTGTATGTTAATTTTTTCATTTAAATAACTTCTTTGCAAAAGAATTAATGGCATGTGATTTTAAATTATGCATTCAATTATTTGATTATGAGATTGAATGAAGTTGAAAATTTTGAACGTACACGGGCCAAAGGTAGTGTCATGATTATGGTAGGCTCTAGACATCTTCCATTTGATTTTGATTTCGAAACTATATAAATTACTTTACAAAATGGTTTAAGCTTTATGTCACAAGTTAAAGTACTAAGAAAAATGATTTTTCTTTTAGCCTATGGTACACCATTAGGCTCATTATATGATATTATACTTGTTAGAATATTTCAAACATACATGGAAATGTTCAGGGAGCGTCAATTACTAACAATGGGTGATATTATGTCTATTAGTAGTCCAGTATAGTGAGTCACCCTCTACATATATGGAGTATATAAAGTGTTAGCCAAAATTGTTATGGGTAAGCAATACAAAACTAGCTTCATAACTACCAGTCTATAGTTAACCTATTACAAGTAAATAATGTAGAACCATCCTCGTAATTAGTGGATAATTAGTCATGGTAAGCGATGCAAAACCAACTTCGTGACCTTATGCCTAAAGGTACCATAATGTAAAGAATTTTGTGGTGGGCTATATCACAAAAGAAGTTCATGACAATAAATAATGCTACCACTATTTGCTTTAAAAGTAAAATTGAGAAATTTGGTTTCAAAAGGTTTATATGATTTATATCGGTGTTGTCTTATACTAAATGAAACGAATTTCTTTTATGGAGTTGTCAATGATTGCAAATGATTTGTAAAGAGTTTTATTTAAACTTACTAAGCTCATTTAACTCACACTTTATTTTTTTCTTTTAAATAAAACCTCCCAGGTGCATGATCAAAGGCTTCCGTAGCAGGGACTCTACCTGGTGAGTAGTTAACTTCGTCACGTGCTGCTGTGCAGGAATTTTTTCCTTGCACATACTTTTAGGAACTATTGCATATCTTTGAACATGTATTGGAATGTACATTTGTGTAAAGAATGGATGTGCAAAAAGGTGTTTAAATGAAATGCATGATTTGCTTTAGCATTTCAAAGTTTATTGATGTAACTATTTGAGGTTGCGTGTGAATGGATTTGAAGTCCACAATTTGTAGTTGAGAAATTTATGTGATAATAGAAGTGTTTTTAACTTCTATGGGGACTTTGAAATTTTTTGGATGTCAAAATATAGCTGTTGTGTTGCTGAAATTTTTAATAAACTGAAAAACAGAACTCCACATTTTACATTTCTTATTATTGAGTTGAAGCTTTTCTATAATAAGGATAATAGGCTTAGCTTTACGGGAACTTTCCAGGTGATTTAGATATCGACTAGAGGGCCACCATGGAGTGTTGAGTAGGTCGCCTAGTCATTTTAGGATAGGTGTCTATCAATAAAAGCAATATAAACCACTTGGTGGATAAATTTGATGATTTGGGAGAGCAAGGACAATAAAAAGTAAAAAAAAGCGAAATTCATTATCATTAGTAACGACAATGAAAGTTCAATACTAGATATGAATTATGAACTAGGACTTGTCAAAGATAGAAATTGTTAACTATACAACTTAGAGATCAACCACTTAGGCTTTTTTAGGCATTTGTAATGAAGAAATTATGTAATTAATTTTTGTTTCTAAAATTGTTATTGTCTTGGCCTTATTTTATGACATCCTAATGTCCCTTAATCAAATGGAGGCAGGATATTTGATTATCATAGATGTATAACTCTTAGCCTTTAACATCAAACAAAATATTTTTTTGCGTGAAGCGATGGTGTTTTTGTATAAAGTGATGATATTTTTTATATGAGCTGATTTTATTTTTATAAAACAATGATATTTTTTATGTGGTGAAGGTACTTTTTGCATGGAGAAACTTTCATGATCAAATTCCTTCTAGGAGAGAGAAAATAGATGCACTTACATTTATGGAAATCATCTAATACATCAGTAAAGTAACAAGTATATATTATGTGAAACCACCCATGAATAAAATTCAGTGAATTCATGAACAAGATTGAATCTTACAAAAAGAAAGTTAATATTTCACTAGAAATATTGTATTTATAGAGATAGGTGATAACATTAATGAATTTCCTGAGCATGCCATTTTCAAGAGTGATGGTATTTCTTATTCAAGGAGGGTACTTTAAAATAAGTTAAGGTACTTTTTGAATTTAATTAATAGTACTTTTTTGAAACAGGAAAGAATAAAATGTTTTAATAAAGAATGAAAATAAAGCTTACAAGCGAGTCTAAGGGGATACCTTTTGACACTAGAGAAGTATAAAGTTTTTTAACTAGTCAAAACATATAAGGAGAATATGACATTAATAACTAGAGAAGGATGAAGCTACTAAGGATTCATTTAAAAATTGATCAAGAGTTTCAAAGATGAGAATATCTATATGTTTAGACTTGAGTTTAAACCTCTTGACATTCCATTCTTTCCATATTATCAGAAAACACATACTAACAGTTACGATATGAGGTAATTTTAGAGGAGTTCTTTAAGTAGCTAACCACTAGATAACACAGAAGAAAGCAGTGAATTGATTAGGCCATTGATAACTTAGTTGAGTAGCTCCTATGAACCCAATGAATCAACTCATACATGAAAAATAGATGGTCTTGTGTTTCTTCCTGAGTTAAGTAGAAGGGACAACAGGTATTGATGTTCAAGTAAGTCAATTAGTTATATTTATTCTATTTTGTACAGTGAGCCACAAAAGAAAGGAAGTTCTTAGGGAATAATTTTGTGCCAGATGGTTTGGTGCCATCCTATTTGATAGGAGTTGGGTAGGCCTATTATACCAATAGAATGTATCTTGACTAAGAGAGGGAGGATATAAACATCGCAAATGTCTGAAGTTCTCTGGGACATGCCAACTGTCACCATTGATGAAGGATTCCATATTGGTATGTAGAGGGATATCGAGAGGAGCTCTGTGCAGATATATGTATAGAAAAGAGTTCCTTAGCCTGTCCAATTATCGAACCAAAGGAAAATTAACTTTTCGTTACCAATAGTGCAAGTCATACGGTGTTGTACCGTAATATCTTGTTTTTCCCATGTTAAGGGTTAGAACCCTAGAATACTAAATATGAGGGATATTATTTAGAAATTAAGAAATGCATTTCATGCTCATGCATCAAATAGCATACATACATGTGAATTTTATAATTGCACATATTACAATGACTATACATGCACTCATTTGACAATTATCGAGTATAGTTCATCTTAATTGATTTATAAATGTGATTATGATGTGAATAGTGAATATTTTGTCATGACAATTGATTTGGAGAGTATAATTATTGATTTAGAATTTTTGGTGAAATTTAGAATTTTTCTAAAATTGAGTATTTTTGGACTAAGAAAAATGTCAAGTGGTAAGACAATTGATAAATGGCAGTAGAAATAAAAGTCAAATGGTAGTGAAAATTTTTATAAATAACATTGGGATTTAATGACATATGTCATAGAAAATCGGGAGATAATTGGTGTAGAAATTAGAGACAAATGGACTAGTTAAATAAAAGACCAAGGAGAGATCATAAGAAAGTGACATGGTAAGTAACAAGTGTCACTTGCCATACCCTATGCGTTAACCCGCAAAACTCTCCTAAGTGAAGGAACTATCTTCTCTTCAATTGGTCTTTCACATTATTAATTCATCTCTTGTTAATATCTCTTCCCATCTTCTTTGATCTTTCTTCACCTACGAACCTCTCTTTTTGCCCTATCAACATAAGCCTTGCTCTCATCCTTCTTTGCTACTATTATTTTGTTTTCTTCTTCATCGGCTAGAAGAAGACCCAATCTTAGCACCCTTGAATGTTGATGATCGTAAGCTAGATTTCACGTGATTTTAAAGAGTTTGATGTTTTATTAAGTATCATATTGTTCTTCATGATTCGTTAGATAAAACATGTATGAAGATAGAGGTTAAATGATCATAAAATGGTGTTTTATGTATGTTGGAACGTGGGTAAAGAAATGGACACATTGGTGTCTTGTTTTTATTGTTTATGATGATTAATATTTCATAAGTTTGTAAAGATGAGTTTGAAATAGAAAGATCATTAATAATGGTGTAGGAAAAAGGTGCAAAAATTTAGTGATCAGTATATATGTATTTAAATGTTCTATTTTTAGTGTTATGATCAAAAATAGAATATGATTTGTTTGTATTTGAAATTGAGTTGAAATGGAAGTAGAAATGGAGAGGAGATAGTGAATACATAATCAAGAAGTGATAGACTAAGCAAAAGAGATGAACTAGGATGAAAATGATGATGAAGTGTGATGGAATATGTTAGATGGAGTGTTTACACGGAACAGACTTCTATATTTTAACCATATTTTGATCTATAAATATCCAAATCGGATGATTTTAAGTTTGGATTAAACTATAGATAAATTGATATATTTTTCATGAAGGAATAGAATTTAAATTATGTCTTTAAGAGTTTCAAAATTTGGATTGAAGTTGAGTATTGTGTGTTGTTAAAGTTTGGGAATAGTCTGTAGTATTTTGAGTATAATTTTCAGAATACTAAACCAAAATGCATGAAATTGGTGTTATTAGAAACTTAAGACACATGGGAACATGTTTTAGAGAATTTATTGCCTAAATACTTCTTTTTCCTTGTCAAAATGGCCATGAAAAATTGACCCAAAAATCTACTTTGAGAAAATCCATCAGGTAGTGCAGGATCTTGAACAAGCACGATTGTGATAGAGGGGAAATGTCAGGTAGTACATGATCGTGCACAAGCACAATTGTGAAAGAGAGGAATCAATAGGAGGTGTCATGATAGTGAAGGTGCAATGCTTTTTGATAGTTTTAAACACCCTTCACTCTTTTGACCATAACTTCTTCGAACCTCCAATTGACTTGAAATTTGAACCACAAACTCCTCACACATTGTCCCTCCTCTCCACTAGATTTCATGGTCATATAAATTCATTATGAAAGGATTGGTAAATGATTGATTGATGATGTTATAAGAATCAAGTGTATTGAGCCATGAACCATAGTGCATGATTGAGTGATGAACTTGGAATAAGTTTGTATTATTGAGGTGTAAACCTAAGTTCAAATTAGACATCTATGAGTTTTGAATTATGAATGATCATGAGATGAAAATAAAAGAAATGTACTTATGATTGTCTTAAGCATGCATTGTACATAATCTATATACACATTTATGCATAAATAAGTACTTATAGAATTGTGCAAAGTTATGATGTGTGTAAATGTGTATTGCATGATATAGAAGAGCAATTAGAGCGACAACATTCAAACGTTGCCAAGACTTTGAGGCAATAGCTAACTGGAGCAAACTATGAGTAACCTAGATGGTCTCACTTGATTAATTGTTTGTTTTAAATACTGTATCGAATTATTACGTGAATGTGATTGTGTTGATTTTTGGACATTGGATGTCCGAGGCGTTTGATGCATAAATAATATATTGGAAGTGTTCCTTGTATGTAAATTAGACATAATATGTGATACTCAAGTTAATTGTTAAATGTCGAACCAAGGTCCGATGGTGAATAGACATGTGAATGTGAATGTGAAAAGAAATGAGCACAAGTGAAGGATTGAATACATATGATGCATTTCACTATATGAATGCATGATAACATAAAGGTAGTTGTGACTAGACTGACCAGTTTGAAAGTGCTTAAAGCTCGAAATATACATAAGATCCATAGGCTCAGTTACTAATGTTCTCGGTATCTACAAGGGATATCGGACAATATCTGAAACAAGCCTAGTATCCATAAAGGATATGGGCCTGTAAAAAGGCTCTTGGTTACAACAAAGTAATAATTGGAAGTGAGTCTCACGTACATTGCATATAAAATTGATATGTATGTTTTTAATGATCAAAATGAACTGTTTGACGGCTCTGAATATGAAATGTGAAATAAGTGATTAAAGTGATATGTGATGCTATATGATTATTGGTGAAATGATGTGAATTACATGATTACATGAACTGTATGTGTTATGTATTATGAGTGAGCCATTGATGATGGGTAGCTCACTAGGTTCGCAAAACTCATCAAAATTGTAACATTGACTTTTCAAGTGCGAGAGAGCGAATTTAGCTTCTAAGACAACTTAGAAGAGAACTAGTGTTGCTTTTGGAAAGAAGAAATGACTCAAAGGTTGGTCAGCTAAGACTAAAGGATCTAGATAAAATTTTTGTATAATTACTCATATATGTGGCGTGTTCTATATACAGAGATGTAAAATCTAATTAGTTTATGATAATGTACATATATAGATTTTATTGCAAAGTTACAACGTACATATTTGGTTTTATGAAATGAAAATGAGGAATTGGGTTTTTAAATATTGAGACAAGTACTCTTTAAATGATGATGCCATGATTAAGTTAGTGTCGTGATCATTCTAGCATGCCACCTTTGTGGGGTACATATTCAGATATCCTTCAAAATGTCAGGTAGATGTCCTGTGAGAGTGGAATGATACATATACAAGATTTCTCAAGTGTAGTAATTGATTTGAATTACTTGGAGACATATGTACAGCCCAGATGCTTCGCCCTTTAAGAAAATAGGAATGGATCCTACTTAGCCATAAAGATTTTCTATCTTTGATAATCCACTATAATTGCTTCAATATGAGTGACTGGTTTATAAGTTTAATAGAAGTAATATTGAGCCCTCCTTCTTCTTTTAGGTAGCAAATGTCAGTTCATTTAATTTTTACACTTTCTTTAACTCTCGTCGATTGATTCCACAAGAAGTTTTTAAGTAGTCTTTCTATTACCATGATGACCCCTTTAGAAAGGAATATATATGAGATCTAATAGATATACAATGAGTTAAGAACATATTTGACAAGTTGAATTTTCCTTGCAAAAGATAATAATTTATTCACCTAGAAGCTTATTCTTCTCTAAATTTTCTCTACAATCAGAGTACATTCAAGGGTGGTAAGTCTTCTTGTTAAAACCAGAAGACCTAGATACAACAAAGGTGGTTCTTTTCTAGCCATGCCAGTGAGAGATACTATTTAAGCAACCATTGGAAATGATAAAATGACTCTTATTGAGGTTGATGTGTCAACTTGATAATTATTTAAATCTAGCAAGAGCCTTTATGAAACTCTGGATCAAATCAAGCTTGGCATTGTAGAATAGTAACAAATAGTTTGTAAGGAAAGGTTAGTTAAACCAAGTTTCTTAAACTTAGAGTGGTATTTAAACGTAGTATTCAAAGCAACTTAATATTGAATTATGGAGTTAAGAACTTCCATGTACATAATGAAAAAATAGGGGAAATAGGGTCCCCCTGCCTTAAGTCTTTCTTTGGCTTAAATGAGTTGGAGGGGTTGTCATTGATTAAAACTGAATAATTCACTTTGGCGATGCATCCTTGATCCATTTGATGAAGATATTTGGGAATCCATATGCCTCCATTGTTTGCATAAGAAGCTCCATCGAACACTGTCAAATGCTTTATGAAAATGA
The DNA here is from genome assembly GCA_025504915.1 of Erythroxylum reticulatum. NCBI lineage: Eukaryota > Viridiplantae > Streptophyta > Magnoliopsida > Malpighiales > Erythroxylaceae > Erythroxylum > Erythroxylum reticulatum. The sequence continues at coordinate 1,782 of JANSVA010030066.1, read as the reverse complement.
ATTTTATCACTAATTTGCCTATGAGAAATAAAAGCTCCCTAATTTTCATTGATGAGTGGGATGAGTACATTCCTTAGTCTTATTGTGAGGATCTTCAAAATAATTTTATAGAGGAAGTTTGTATAAGAGATTAGTCTAAACTCAATAACATATGTGTAGTTTTCACTTTTGGGAATCAAACAAATAAATGTTTTATAGATTTTCTTGAAAAGTATTCCATTAGAGCAAAATTCTTTCACTGCTTCCTTGATAAAGGGCCCTATAATTTCCCATGATTTTTAGTAGAAATAGCCATTGAGTTCGTCTGGACCTAGAGCTTTCATACCTTTCAAATGTGTAAGAGTTTCATCAATTTCCCTATCATCAATGCCTCAGTCAACAATTTGATATCTTTATAGTTTAGTCTTTTAGAAATGAAAGCTGAGAGATCTGCATTAGTGATAGTGTTAGAAATGTAAAAACCAAGCAAATCGTTGAAATACCTAATAGCCTCTTCTTGAATTTCCAAATGGTTTTGAAGCTGAACTCCCTCAATAGTGGAGATGGAACATATTTTGTTTTTGTTTTTATGAGCCAGGATAGATTTGAAAAAGAACTTTGTTCATTTGTGTAACACCTTACTCTCGTGAGACACGTACCTGACATCTCGAGTGATAGAGCAGTCGCATTACTAACTTAATCATGGTATCATCATATAAAAACCTAAACATCACACTATTTTAAAATCAAATTTCTCTTTTCATTTTATAAAAACCGAATATGTACATTGAAGTTTTTACAAAATCCTTGAAGTATGTACATTATCAAACCTAATACGAAACACACTATATGAAAGAGGAATTATACAAAAATTTCTATTGGAGCCATTTCTTCTTCCCAAAAGTACAAGAATTACACTTCTTATGGAGTCTCTCTATCTCTAACATCCTCTCTCTATACCTAAAATGTCAATGTTGCAATTTTTGTGAGTTTTGCGAACTCAATGAGGTAACCATCCTCAATAATTCACTCAATTCATATAACACATCAACATATATAACCACATAATCCACATCATTTCATTTATCATGTAACATCACTTATCAAATTCAGAATAATCATGCTGATCATTTTGATCATTTTTAATACACATATCAATTATAAGTGCAATGCACACGAGACTCACTTTCATTTATTACTTTGTTGTGACCGAATAATTTTTTACTAGCTTATATCCCTTGTGGATATTGAATTATATCAGATAATGTCCTATATCCCTTAATGAATATTAGGTACATTCACAATTAAGCTAGAGGCTCTTATCACATGTTTAGCTTTAAGATACTTTTACTGACTTCTCCAATCACAACAGCCTTTATATTTTATGCATTCATGTAATGGAATGTATCACATTATCATATTCTCAATTAATCATATGATTTCATATTCACATTTAGAACATATTTTGATACGGAAATCTCAAGAAAACAAGGTTTTTGAAACCCCCTAATCCTATTGAATCAAAACTCCAATCTTTTTATTCTAAGAATGTGCTAGTTCAAACCCCAGTTATACGAAATTGAGACAAAAAATAAAGAAAATAGAAGAATTGAACACGTCACAAATGATTACCTTGATAAGTGATGCAATCCTTGAAGTAACAATAAAACGAACACACCTTTCTTGAAGAGAATATTTCTCAATTTTGTTAATCAACCAAAATCTCATGTTTACAAGGATAAAATAAGGTATTTATACCCTTGCCCACGTCCTAAACCTAAAAGGAATAGGTTACAAGACCCT
>JANSVA010030023.1:0-14333 GCA_025504915.1 Erythroxylum reticulatum | reverse complement strand
AGTCTTTTCCCACCACCCTTCCTTTAACCATCCGACTGCCCCCCCCCCCCCCTTCATGTAATTGTTTTATCATGGTCAAACTATGTTTATTCTAAAATTGAAGTTAGGGATAGATTTCGACAGAGGCAACATTGATTCCTCTCCCATATGGGTGAACTTCTATAACCTACTTTTATAATTGTAGACATTAAAAAGTTTATGCTTTTTGGCATGCACTTTGGGAAAACCTTTTTGTAAGAATGCTCAAACAACTAGCATGGAAAACATTGGATATGCCAAATTTTGTGTGGAGATAAAGAAAAATTCAAGCTTGTTTGACAGATTACCTATGATGAAGCTACGAGACACAGGAGATTTGGCACAATCTGAGATACTTCTAACATGCCCTTAGAAGCCTACCAACTCATCTAAAAAGTGGGTTCTTACAAGAAAAACCTTTAAAACAAGATGCCAGGAAGAAATTTTGGCCTAATGATAAGTATAAAAGATGATAAACAAAAGTCAAATAAAAATGAGCAGTACATTAATTAAAATGATTAGTAGAGGAATAAGCAAAAATTAGGCGCTAATGAGCAAAAACTTGATGATAATGTCTTGCAAGGGAACTTTGATAACTTGACAAAAAAGAATCAGGCAAAGGAAAAGAAGGATTTGCTAAACCAACCTACTAAAATTGCAATAAATTCCCAGATAGAAACATAAGAAAATTAAGAAAATGTTGGAAAAGCATAGAAATGTCAAATAATAGACATTTCGTGGGAGGTTTATGTAAGCAACAATGTGTCATCTGATGAAAATGAAGACGTCAAAGAACCTTCCTCTAATTCTAGAAGGATAATAGCTAGGAGAAGAGGCAAAAATAAAATTAAAGGGGATCTTCCCCAAGATGACACTGGTAGTATGGAGCACTAGAGGGGAATGAACCTTTTAAGAAGTCTATGGTGAAAGAGGTAGTGTAAGACAAGAAGCCTATTCTTGTTGGTCTTTTTGAAAAGATAATAAAAGCCCCTCTTTCACATAAAGGAATTAAGTTTTTGTGGAAGAAAAATTTCATCCACATACATCATTATATTGGTTGCATAATATGCCTATACAACTATAATTTGATTGAGGTTCATGCAATTGAAGAGAGTGATTAATTCATCCATTTAAAATGCTAGCTTAGAGTCCCTGCCTTTGAATTATCTTTGATTTATGCCTCTAACTTTAGTTTTCAAAGGGAGAAACTCTAGGTTGATATGCAACACATACAAGCTAGAGTTCAAAATCTATAGATTGTTGTTAGAGACTTCAATTGCACCGTAAGCTCTAATGAAGTAGAGGATGGAAGAAGATTCACAATGGGTGTAAGTAGAGAACTGAATCAGCTGTTTCAAAAGGTGAACATGGTGGATTTAAGCTTAATTGGAAGGGTTTTCACCTGGAAAAATAAACAACAAGGTGAAATTAATGCTCATCAGGAAGATATTAGATAGAGAAATGGTAAACCATGCTTGGATGAGTATATTCCCACAATCATTTCTTGCTCATACAAAATCTAACAAAACTAAGAAAGCATTGAATACCATTTAGGTTTTTTAATGGAGTTACACAACTAGATGGTTTCATGGAGTTAATTTGTAGATGTTGGAATCAAGAGGTTCAAGGCCACAAATTATATCAGCTAATGTAGAAATTAAAGCTTGTAAAGAATGCGCTTAAGGAATTTGTGAAGATGAAGAATCAAAGTATTAATGTCATTAAGCAAAAGCTGAAAAAAGCTAAAGCCAAATGATACAACTTTCCTCATAACAATGATCATATAATTGCTGAAACTTAAAGAATGAAAGAGTATGAAGAGGCATTGGCTTTTCAGAATTCAATATTGAGGCAAAAAGCTCGAATGAACTGGTTAAAAGATGGTGAATCCAATAGATACTTTCATTCATCTCTACTCTCAAGGAGAAATAAAAATAAAATTTTAGTTCTGTAAGACAACCTGGGTAAAAAAATATGATAATAGGGCAGCAATTTACAAAATCTAACCAGGAATTATTTCCAACTATTGATGGGTGCAACAACTAATAATCATCATAGTTTTAAAGTGAAAGATATCCTTGGTGGCTCACTAAATCAAGCTCTTTATGAATCTCTGACTACCCTTTTCTTATATCAAGATGTTAAAGAAGTCTTATTTAGCTTGCACCCATAAAAAACACCAGGACCTGATGGTTTTCTAACTTTATTCTTCTGAAAAACATGGGAAGGTATAGGGAATTTATTCACACAAGCTATCTTAGAATTCTTCTCTTCCAACAAAAAGCTCAAAAAGGTTAATCACACGTACATTTTTCTCATACATAAGAAACAAAATCCTTCCTCCATAGCTAAATTCAAATCCATTTTCTACTGCACAATAGTATACAAAGTGATTGCAAAGCTCCTTGCTACAAGACTCAAGTTAGCTCTTAAAGAAGTCATAAATCTTATACTAGGGCTTTCATAACTCATTTTATAAGAGCTATTAAAAGAGTACAATTCTCATAAAAGTTTCAAAAGTTGCTTGATGAAAATTGACTTCTATAAAGCCTTTGACATAATCAACTGGAATTATTTACAAGAATGCCTTGAAGCAATAGGTTTACTAGTTAATTTCATAAAGTGGATCATGGTATGCATACAAACTTACTCACTCAGTGTCCTGGTGAATGGCATACCCTCTCATCCCTTAAAGAATGCTAGATGAATAAGATAAGGGGACTCCTTTTTCCCTTATCTTTTCACCCTAGATATGAAAGGGATATCCAGATTGATGGCCTAACTAATTGAATGCAATGACAGATTCCGATATTATGCAGATGATCTCCTACTTCTAAGTGGTGTAGACAACCATACCATTAACATAGTAGTCAACATGCTACATCTTTTTTATGAATGGTCTAGGCTCAAAGTTAATCATGAGAAGGGCATCTTATATATCTCTGCAGATGATAGAAAACAAGAGGAAATCACTAACATTGCTAGATTTACATTGCATTCCCCTCCTTTCAAATACCTTGATGTCCTATTTACAATAATCAAGCCTAAGTTCTCATGCTTCATTCCTCTAATTGAGAAGATTAAATCCAAGATAAATGTATGGAAAAACATATTTCTCTCTATTGCTATTAGACTCACTCTCATCACTCTAGTAGTAAACGCCTTAAATATTCATTGGTCTACCCACATTGTATTGCCTACAAGAGTCAACAAAGAACTAGACAGAATCCTCAAAACACTCTCATGGTCAAGAAAAACAGAAAACAAAAGTAATGATAAAGTGAAATAGAGTGATCTCACCATCTTAAAGAAGTAAAGAGGACATGGCATTATTCCAATTCTTTAAATGCAAAAGGTCCTCTTATATAAGAGAATATGGAGAATATTTACTGACAATAAAGCTCTATGGATTAAGTGGGTACATAAGTATCATCTCAAAGATTAGAGTTTTTAGCAGATAATAAACTCGAGAGAATTCTCTTGGATTTTCAATCATCTACTCAATCTAAGAAGTATGATTTATCCTTTTATCATGAACAATTGGTTTGCAACTAAACTAACCACAATCCACGTATACAAAGAACTGACATTATACAGCTCAAGAACAAAACTCCAATGAATGCCAAAGTCTACACACTCATCCACAATGGAGATTAGCATGGGAGTTTTCGAGGATTATTTCTTCTCAATGACTACTGACCTCAATTATCTTATTTAAATGGAGAAGATCGCATTATTTAGTCTCCCGATCTGAAAGGGGCATTCTTTAATAGCTTTTTTCACAAGTTATTTATAAGTAATACTAAAGAAGTACCCTAACAAGCAATTCTTTGTAAACAGTCTCTAAATCCAAAGGCTTCAATTATTACTTAGTTAATGTTCAAGAATAAGCTTATAACCAAGAACAGATGTTTTAGGGAATATGACTCTGCTTGTGATCTTTGCAAAGAAGTTGAAGAGGATATGAACCTCTTGTATTTCCATTATAGGTACATAAAAGCAATATGGAGTAGAATTTTACAGTCATTACCTGTACATTGTTACACTTTTGAATCGAGTGAGACTTTGTGCATAATTTTTGAAACTATCAAGCAAGGAAAGTAAAATAGGGTGCTAATCAAAACAACATTCACTACCACCATCTATACAATATGAAAAGAAAGAAGTTGTTGTTTGTGTAAGGGAAATGAAGAAGGAAAATATCAGCTTGCAAAAATATCTTTAACTACATATGGGCAACACTTACAGCAAACTATTAGTAAAATTCACTCTCTCTTATACACATGATACTTAGTACTGGGTACACTTAGACTTGGAAGCAATCTCTGAACTGAGCCATTAGAAACTCAAAGAAGGGTAAGCCTAACGATATTCTTTACAAAGTTGCTTTCACTTCTACCGTTTTCTTCTCTAAAGAGAGAAATTCTTGCAAGTTTAACAATCGAGAAGAAGGGAAATACCAACTGGCAGACATGTTCATTAACTGGATTAGATTTGTTTTAATTGCAAAAAACCTTCAACTCTCTCTTACTCCTGACATGATAAGTAGCTGGAATCTCTAAAGTAGTTTTAATACGTTGTCTTTAATAGTCTATTTCCTTCTTTTAGCATCCTTGTATGTACAAGTTAAAACGTGAACTCTGTCTAATGTTGTTTTAGTTTTATCTAGTTAATGAAAATTTTCATTTTTCAAAAAGGAATTCAGTGTCTCTTGACATGAAGAACAAATGGTTGTTGCAATAGTCTAATGATTGAAAAACTTGCGACCTCAATTCAGCTCTAATGTGGACATATTATGTATCTCATTGCAATGTTGTATTAGCTTTTGCTAATACAATTCCCATTATTTTACAAAAAAAAAAGGAATCTATAATCAACATACTTAAATTTTAAATATATGTAATAACTTATAAATCATATTATTCAAATAAATAACTTAATAAAAACCTACAGTTCTGATTTATGTAAATTTAATTTATGTATAATGAACAAATTTAACATAGCTATGTAAATTTAATTTATGTATAATAAACAAATAGAAAAAAATAACGGTATAATTATTGAGGGTGTACTCATATTTTTACTTTTCTAATAAAGCAATACAAGTTTAAGTTATTTTTATAACATATGAAGTAATTGTAGTTTTGTCTTTTATTTTTTCATAATGTAATTTTATTATTAAATAAAAATAAAGTTTCACATTTTTAAATAATAAATTTTATAATATGAGAATAGATTTAAATTACATAAAATTAAGGAACTATTTTATATTTTTTAAAAACTATTTGAAATAGTATATGATAGTAATTAATATTGGTAATAATTGATATTGAAACTATACCATCTCAATACCAATTTTTATCAAAATCAGTAGTGTTCGCAGCATTGCTAAAAATGATGATTTTTTATCCTATAGTATAACATAACACCCCACAAGGTGAGATTGGATGTATGTGATATGAGAATGTATATGCGACTTCTTCGACTAGTTTGATTTTCTAGCTTCAAAACTGGACAAATGAAGCTAAAATGGAAATATGAATTGCAATCTTATATTTATCTATTGCGTTTAACATTCGTACTAATAATAAGAACAAGCAAATAATAAATAGTTGAAATTTGTAAGGATGAAATGATACTGAGCTTCGAAAATATGAAATCTTTATGTGTTCCACACCAAAAAATTATCCCGCTTTCAATACTTGATATGGCTATAGATAAATTTGAAGAATCTTTCTTCAAATGTTTATTTTTCTCTTGTCTTTTTGAGTATATAACTTTTTATATACAAACGAAAACAACAATCTACATGTTTTACTCTCACTTCTGTTGTTTCTTTTCATGCACATTATATATATATATATATATATATCAACAACAAAACTTCTTTTCTATCTATATATATACGTACAAAATAAAACACAAGGATGGTGTTTTAACTCTTCTTTTCTTTTTTTAAACAATAATAAATTATTATTATTATTATTTATAAAATGAAATAAAATAAAACTATTTTATTTTATTCATTTACTTTTGTACAAGAGAAATTTTAATATTAATTATATTTTCTGTACTAACAAAAAATATAATAATATGCCATATAGATTATTTAATAAATTATCTCATAATAAATTAAATAATCATATACAGGAAATATTATACTCGTAAGTGTGTGATCGCATAGGTTCATCACTAAGCCAGTAGCAATTAATGTAATTAATTACTAATTAAGGTTGTCGTCCAGCAATACTCCTTAACGAGTAAATAGTGTGAAGTAACAACTTTACAAAAACAAAACCTAGTTAAGGATAATATATTATTACCTTCCATCATTACAACTTTGGATCATCTTAAGGTATGGTTTAACTGTCAAACCTTATTAGATAACTAACTATGTTACATGTCGATCAGTAATGATTGGTGAATGACTTAGAAAACTCATTTTCCTCACTCATTCAATCGCCCTAGCCAAGGTCTTAAAATAATTATGAAGATCAATGACAACATAGAGTTTAAACTCATTACCTAGAGTCGATGTATCCCATCTTTACTCACTACTAATCAGATAGGTACTTAATTATATCCAATGATCATTCAACTAGCATTTTTACATATTAAGTGTCCGACATCAACATAATAAGTGACCTATTGATCTCAAGTCAAAGGAAAAATATACGTTTAAATCTTTATAAGAATATCTCACTTGACAGTTCATAGGTAATATTAACTATTGGAAATTTTCAATTTAGTCAATTTAATAATCATATCTCTATATACATCATCTATATATTTAACTTAGTAAATGAGATCTACTAATATATGTCCAATAGATACTATTAAATATATATTGATCTAACCGGATCATTAAAGTTCTTATTTAATGATCCTATGAATGATCAAGAACATTCTTTGATTAAATCCTAAAGACTTGACTCTCATTATCATAATCTCCATTATGATGACAAGTGTATAAATTTAATCAAGGACTTATCATGTTACAACAAAAACAATAAACACAATATGATAATAAAATCATCTGCCATGTTATTAATCAAAATTAATAATCTCAAAACTAAAGTATTCAACCTGTTACATAACGATTGGGTCATGGGCATAATTCTAACATTCTCCCACTTGACCTAGACTCAATCGGCCATGAACTTCAATCCTATGTTCCAATTGTGCTTATCAAACTCCTTTGATCCAAGAGCTTTAGTGAAGGGATCTACAATATTCTTCTTTCCTTCAACCTTTTGAATTTGAACGTCCTCATATTCAACAATTTCTCTAATCAGATGAAACTTCCACAAAACATGTTTGGATCTTTAGTGTGCCCTTGGTTCTTTAGCTTGTGCAATAGCACCAGTATTGTCACACAATAAAGGAACAACTTCCTTTATTGAAGGAACCACACTAAGTTTAGTTAAGAACTTTTTCATCCAAATAGCTTCCTTAGTTTCTTCACATGCAACTCTATATTCTGCTTTAGTAACTGAATTAGCTACAGTAACTTGCTTGGAACTTTTCCAACTCACTGCTCCTCCATTCAAGGTGAAAATATAACCAAAGGTAGATTTTCTATCATTCTTATCTAATACAAAGCTTGCATTAGTGTAGCCTATTAGCTTTGATTCATAATTTCCATATATGAGGAATTAGTATTTAGTTCTTCTCAAGTACTTTATGATGGTTTTCACCACTTTCCAATGTTTCTCACCTAGGTTACCTTGATACCTACTTGCTATTCCTAGCGTGTAGGCTACATCAGCCTTGTACATGTCATGGTATATATGATAGCTCCCACTGCACTGGCATATAGGACCTTACTCATGTGCTCTCTTTCTTCTAGGGTTTTAGGATAATCCTCCCTACTAAGAGAAATTCCAGTGCCTATCGATAGAAAACCTTTTCTCGAATTTTACATATGATACTTTTTTAAGATAGTATCAATGTATATGGATTGGGAGAGCCCTAGCAGCTTCCTTGATCTATCTCTATAGATCTTGATTCTAAGAATGTAAGCTGCTTCTCCTAAATCCTTCATGGGGAACTATTCAGATAGCCAAATCTTTGTCTTTTGCATGGCTAATACACCATTTCCTATTAGCAATATGTCATCTACATATAGCACTAGGAAAATAACTATGCTCCTACTAACCTTCTTGTACACACATGGCTCTTCTTTGCATCTAACAAAATCAAACTTTGCGATTGTTATATTGAAGTGAATATTCCAACTTTGTGAAGCTTGCTTCAATCCATAAATAGATTTATATAGCTTATATATTTTATTAGGAGCATATAGTAATGTGAAACCTTCAAGTTGAGTCATATAGACATCTTCCTTGAGCTCTCCATTAAGAAACATTATTTTCACATCCATTTGCCATATCTCATAATCATTATATGCAGCAATAGTAAGTAGAATCCAAATAGATTTGAGCATTGCCATAAGGGAAAAGTTTCATCATAATCAATACCTTCCTTTTCATTATATCCCTTGGCAATAAGACGGGCTTTATAGGTTTCAACATTCCCGTCTACTCTAATTGTTTTCTTAAATACCCATTATCCTATGGGTTTTATATCCTTTGAGGGATCAACCAAACTTCATACTTTGTTGATTCTCATGGATTCTAACTCGGATTCCATGGCCTTAAACCACTTCTCACAATCTGGACTTGTCATAACCTCTTTATAAGTTTTAGGGTCATCATCAATATGATGATCCTTGTTACCTTGCACCATTAAGTTTAATTTATCTGGTGCACAATGATACCTAGTAGACCTTATAAGAGGCTCATATACTATAGGTTCTTCCTTTACTTGATCTTGTTGTTGACCTAGTTCTTGGACAGAATCATTAACCAATCCATCAGCCTCAACTGTTGAGACTAGTACCATATGTGTTAATTTGAAGATATCAAGTAAAGGTTGCTCAATATACATCTGATGCACTTGAGCTTGTGTTGATTCGTCAGAATCTTGAATTTCATCGGGATCTATTTCTATACCATGACTTCCTTTATTAAGGAATTCCCTTTCTAAAAGGTTACATTATGGCCACAAACACTTTGTGTTCAGATGGGTGATAGAAATAGTATTCTATAGTTTCCTTAGGATAGCCAACAAATCTACACTTGTCAAATCTCGCTTTAAACTTATTTGGATGCAATCTCTTGACATAAACTGGATAACTCCAAACTTTCAAATGTTTTAAGTTGGGCTTATGTCCTTTCCATATCTCATATGGAGTCTTAGTGACTGCTTTAATGGGAACTTTGTTTAATAAATAGGCAGCAGCTTCTAAAGCATATCCCTATAGGAAAATAGGAAGATCAGTGAATCCCATCATGGATCTCACTATATCTAATAAAGTTTGATTTCTCCTTTTTGAAACATCATTGTATTGTGGTGTTCCTAAAGAATTCCACTGAGATAAGATTCCATCTTGCCTTAGATAATCAACAAAATCATCACTAAGACTCACCACCACGATCAAATCTTAGTGTCTTTATACTCTTACTAGTTTGTTTTTTAACTTCACTACGGAATCTTTTAAATATTTCAAATGATTCAAACTTGTGTTTCATAAGATACACAAATCCATATCTTGACATATCGTCAATGAAGGTAATAAAATAAGAATATCCATCTTTAGCTTGAACTTTCATAGGCCCACATACATCAGTACGTATGAGTCCTAAAAGTTCATTAGCTCTCTCTCCAGTTCTAGTAAAAGGAGATTTGTTCATGTTGCCTTTGAGACAAGATTCACAAGTTTCATATGATTCATAATCATATTGACCAAGGCATCCTTACTTTGTGCACCTTTTTTACTCTTTTCTCACCAATATGAACAAGTCTACAATGCCAAAGGTAAGTTTGATTTGCATGATTATCTCTCTTCCTCTTTTGACCAGAAACATTCATAATTGGATAAATAATTATTTCAAGTAAGACATAAAGACCATATTGTAACTAACCATTTACATATAATTCATCACCATGAAAATATTACATTGGTTATTCTTAAAGATTGTATGACATCCATGTTTGTCTAATGACGAAATGGAAATAATGTTTGAAACAAATTTAGGAACATAATAACATTCTTTTAATAATAAAGTCTTTCCTGTAGGCATTACAAGAGAAATAATTCCTACAGCTAGGGCAGCAACACTTGCTCCATTCCTAACTTGTAGCTTTACTTCTCCCTTCTTCAATCTCCTACTGATCCTAAAACCCTGCAACATATTGCAAATGTTAAAGCTACTACTGGTATTTAATACCCATTTAGTATAATCAATAGTAGTTAAAGAAATCATGAAAACATTTTTCATCAATGTCCCACCTTGTTTCTTGCCATTTAAAGTAGCCAAATACTATGGGCAGTTCCTCCTCCAGTGTCCCTTCTTAGTGTAGAAGAAACATTCAGCATCCTTTTAATTAACTCTATTTTCTTTACTCTTGGATTCGTTCCAATCACCTTTGGGTCCAAGATGACTTTTCTTAGGCTTCTTTTTTCCCTTCCACTTACGCTTAGAAGCATTACCAACAAGGTTCACAGACCCTCACACTTTCACCTTCTCAGAAGATGCTACTTAAGTTTCATAATCGATCAATAAGTTGAGCATTTCATGAAGATCACAGTTCATCTTGTTCATGTTAAAATTAACAATGAATGGTGAAAAATGTAAGAAAGAGATTGTAAAATCAAATCTTGTGATAACTCTTTCCCTAATGAACACCTAACTTCTCAAGTTGTTCTATAAGATTAATCATTTTAAGAACATGGGATCCCACTGGAGATTTGGGCTGCAATTTAGACTTGAATAATGAGTTAGATAACTGGTATCTAGCAGTCTTACTTTGTGACCCATACATCTTCTTAAGATGCTCAATGATTTGTGAAGGGTTCATATCTTCATGCTGCCTTTGGAGTTCAAAACTCATTGATGCCAGAATAAGGCACTTGGCATTAGTACTTTGTTCATTGTAATTAAAATATGCATCCAATTCATTAGCATCATCAATTACCTCAGGAGGCGCTTCCGTCATAAGTTTATCGATCACATCGATAAGTTTTTCATGCATAAGAATAATTCTCAGATTATGGTACCAATCATTAAAATTGTTACTCACTAGTTTGTTAGCATCTAGAATGCTTCGCAGTGATATAGTAGACATTTTGAGAAATCTAATAAAAGAAAAAAAAACAAATTAAGAACACAATCGTATATCATTAGACATGGACTTTTATCTAAATGATATAACATCTTTAAAACATTAATGAGCCCCTTGGTTGTCAAGTCGTTACTCGTGCATAATTAAAGAGTGATAAATTTCTTATTTTATTATATAAAATTTATAATAAGCTCAATATTATATAGTCCCTTGGTTTTCAGGTTATTCCTATTAGTATAGTTTAATTTATCCATCCAAGTGATAGAGAATTAATTAATATTATACTCCCTAGGTTGTCTAGGCAAAAAGTATAAAATTAAGTAATTCACATATCCATCATATGCAATAGAAAATATTATTTATCCCTAAACTATAAGTTACTTGGTTATCAGGTCGTTCCTTGTAAACTAAAATAAATATTATTTACTTGAGTGGAAAATCCTTTAAGATAAAATATCATATATTATATTTAAATAAACTCAATAATTTTAAAGGCCAAGATTTCATGTTATTAAAACAATTTTAACAACATTATTGATCATCTCACATGTTCAGAAAACATTCGTATAAGAAACTTGTATTTATTTCATGGACGTACGAAAAATGAAATAATCTTATTGTACTTATCTCTTCATTTTGGTTTTAAACGTATAAAACAAAACAAAACCAAAACAAGGTGACCTATCACCATCCAACGTACTCTTTTTTCTTTCATTTTTAATTTTATGATAACAATTAACAAAAAATTAAAAGTCTGTAAAAAACTTTTCACCAAAAGTCTTAAATAAGTGTACCACACCATCTATCCAAATGTTTTTAACCAAAACCTTTTAAAACAACCTTCGGATTTAACCATACTCCACTAAACTCTCTTTTTTTACACATACGTCTATTAAATGCATTTAATGCATTTACTATGCATAAGTTTTATGAACAACATTTGTCCAAAGCTTTTAATGAGTTTGCCATTGTTGTTCTGTGAAACTAATTTTACAGTGAATGCTTTTAGCATTGCTATCTCTCATTTTTCATACATATATATACTACTAATTTTTATTTCAAAGTAACATGAAGAAAGCATGGTTTCAGTTTCGCGAAACCAATTTCAACATAAACCTAAATGTTCTTATGCATAATTAAATGAACAACTTTCAAGTATTAAAACAAAGAACATCATAATATGCAAATTATTGATCCTTGTCAAGTAAGCGCAAAAAAAAGGGTTTTAATATCAATAGAAGGATTGCATACGCAATGAAAATAAAAATGTAAAACATTTATGGATCGATTGAGTTTTGCGTACCTGTATTTATGATTGTTTTTCTTTTCATTAGATATTGATTTTCTTGAAAAAAGTTTGTTTCCACTCTTCTTCTTTCTTTTAGCAACTTCATCAATGGTTCAGAATAATTGAGATTCTCGTTCATAAGTTTTGATTCTAAAACTTATATACTCAATCACCAACCATCATGATGGTTCTTTATTGGAAGAGAGAGGGAAAAGGTCCTTGACCCATTTGAGATCTATTCTGTAATACACAATAACCATTATCTTGGTTGCTTTTCATGGGACTCAAATCTATAAGTCACATGAAATATTAAATTGTCTAACAATCTTCCACTTGGCCTATGTTACGACTTGGTGATCCAACAACTTTAAGTGCACATAATACATGGAATCGATCAAGTCATCTTTAACTGAATTAAACTGATGAGATCATAGCAGTCACAAGTTATATAACCTAATTCCTTCCAAGTATTACAGAATCAACTCAACTCAACTCAATAAACTTTAAGTGGGTAATTCGGTAATTGTTATCTCACAAATAATAATTATTGTATACAACATAATATAGATAACTAGTAAGTGAGCAAAAACTTATGACTGTAATTGAATTCACAAGTGTCATATCAATTCAAGCAAGACAATGATATGTATATATACATGTCTAAATACTATGCTAACAAGGACTTTTCTATAAGGCCCATTCATTCAACATGACCAATAAATATTTGGACGCTAAGCCTTTCGTTAACAGATCCTCTATCATGAGATCGGTACCAATATGCTCAATTGACACTTTATATTTTTGCACTTCTTCTTTCACAGACAAATACTTCAAAGTTATGTGTTTCACACCCTTTGAATATTAGAGAAAAATATGGTTGCGGAATTATCATAATGAATTCTTAATGGTTTGGTAGTATTGTCGACAAGTCCAAGAGCTAAGATAAAGTTCCGTAACCATAATTTATGAATCCTGGCCTTAAAGCATGCCACAAATTCAGCTTCTATAGTGGAAGAAGCAATGACGGACTGCTTTCCATTTTTCCATGAAATTGCTCTTCCAGCTAATAAGAACATATAACCGAATGTAGATTTATGTGAGTCTCCACAACCAGCATAGTTTGAATCCGAGTAACCTATCACTTCAAAAAGGGTTAATTTGCTATATGTGAGCATGTAGTCCTTAGTGCGTTGTAAGTATCTAAGGACTTTCTTTGCAGCTTTTCAGTGATCCAGTCTAGGATTACTTTGATATCGTCCTAGCATTCTAACAGGAAAACTGATATCTGGCCTAGTGCATGTTTGAGCATACATTAAGCTCCCAACTACTGACACATAAGGAATAGACTCCATGTCTTTACGTTCCAAATCATTTTGTGGACATTGTATTAGACTAAATTTGACCCCTTTCTGAATTGGAACTATCCCTACGGAGCATTTTTTCATTTGAAATCTTTTTAGTACTTTCTCGATATAACCTTTCTGAGAAAATCCTAATAATCCTTATGATCTATCCCGGAATATTTCTATTCCTATCACATAGAATGCCTCACCTATATCTTTCATTTCGAAATTATTAGAAAGAAAATTCTTTGCATCATGTAACAAAACAAAGTTATTCGCAGTAAGAAGGATATTGTCAACATATAGGACTAATATAATGAACTTACTCCCACTAATCTTCATATAGATATACCGATCAACGGTGTTTTCTACAAAACCATAAGACGTAATGATATCATTAATCTTAAGATATCATTGTTAGGAAGCTTGCTTCAGTCCATATATTGACTTCTTTAATTTACACACTAATCGTTCCTTTCCTGTGGTCACAAAACCTT
>JANSVA010029992.1:0-14336 GCA_025504915.1 Erythroxylum reticulatum | reverse complement strand
TCCCCAATAGGTACGGAACAATTATCAATGAGCCCGGTATCCACAACGGATACGGGACAGTTATAGGCACTCGGTCATAAAAAAGAAATAAAATGGAAAGTGAGGCTCATAAGTATTGCATATGCATAAGATATGAATGATTATAATGGTTTGAGTGATTTCAAAGTGTGGTATATGTTGAATGAAAAATGTGAAATGACTGATCATGTGTACTTGATTCAATATGAGTATTAATGAACGATGTGAATTATATGATTATGTGAATTGTGTGTGATATATGATTGAGTGACCCATCGAGGATGGTCACTCACTGAGTTTGCAAAAATTCACCCAAAATTTTGCAATTTTTTTCAAGCTTAGAAGAGTTATCCCGTTGGTCAAACGAGTGTAAAACGTTTGCTTTCAAGTAAGAGATAGAGGGTCGGGATTAATTTACATCGACAATTGTACTTTCTTATTTTTGTATAAAATTGTGTATTCCGTACATCTGTACAATATGTATATGAATGATTTCGTAATGTAATAACTTTCCAAATTGGAAAGGTTTGTAAATGATTTTACAATGTAATGAAATTATAACTACAAGTATTTTGTATTTATAATAGTCCCAAATGGCTATTGAAATTCCAATGATTGTATTGTTGTGATTGAAAAAGTTTATGAATAAAGTGGTCCCAATTTTATAATTGATTTCCACATACGTGTGCATTGTTTTGGAAAAAAATTGCGACGAGATTTTACTAACTTAGTGTGCTAGCATGCCACCCTCGCGAGGCAAGTTCTCAGACATCATGAAGGATGTCAGGCATGTGTCTTACGAGAGTGAGGTACTATACGAAAATTTTGGTAAAAATATGAGAATTTATGAAATTATGGGTATTTTTAGACTAGAAAAAATGTCAATTGGTGGAACAATTAGTAAATGACAGTAGAAATAAATGTAAAATGGCAGTAGAAATTATTGATAATTGATAATGACAAGTGTCATTGAAATTTGGGAGACAATTGGATTAGAAATTGGAGACAAATGAACTAAGCAATTAAGTGTTATTTAGCATAAATCATTTAAGTGGAAGGTGTCATGACACCACCAAGTATTTTAAAACCACATTATTGTCTAATTGAAAGATAATTTCATGTCTTTAATTCCTACTAAAAACACTCTCATCTTTTTCATTCTTCCCTTCATCTACGAAACTCTTACCACCCTCATCATTTCGATTTTATCCAACTCTTTCACTTTGATTCTTCAAGATTAGTTTTCTTCTCCATCTTCTTACTAAAAGACCTAACCCTTATACCTTGAATGATGATGATGATTGTATATGTTGGAGAAGCTACGATTAAGTGTGATTTGAAGACATTGAAAATAAACAAGTATAAGCATTAACTTTTCTTGGTTTGTTGAATAAAGCATATTTGATGATAGCTAGAGGATAAATGGACATAAAATGGTGTTTTATGTATGCTAGAATGTGGGTAAAGAAATGAATACATTGATGTCTTGCTTTTACATGTATGATGACTAATGATTCATAAAGTGATGTACACTTGATTTAGAGTTAGAATAAATCCTAAAATGGTGTAGGAAAAGGTGTAGAAAGATTTGATAGATAATGGATGTTCCATGCTCTATTTTCGGTATTATGGTCAAATATAGAGTATGATTTGTTTGTGATTGAAATTGAACTGAAATGGAAAAAATATTGAGGAAATAAGCTAGAAGAGATAGACTAAGCAAAAGATATGAACTAAGATGAAAATGATGACGAGGAGTGCTACAAAATGTATAGATGCAATGTTTTCACTGAACATGCATCTGTATTTTAGTCATATCTTGATCTATAGCCCCAAATGGGATGATTTTAAGTTTACATTAAATTAGAGACATATGGATATATTGTTCATGAAGGAATATATTTTGAATTATGTCTCTAAAAGTTTCAAAATTTGTCTTGAAGTTGAGCTTTTGTATTCCATCATAGTTTGGGAATAGTCTATAGTATTTTAAGTATACCTTATAGAATAATGAACCGAATTGCATGAAATTGGTTTCATTAGAAACTTAAGACATAAAGGAAACGTTTATAGAAAAATGTTTTGCCTAAGTCATTCTTTCTCCTTGTTAAAATGACCACAACAAATTGACCCAAAGGTTTACTTTGTGAAGAGCCAAAATAAAGCTTGAATATGTGCACGATCATGACAAAATGGGTCATTAAGGGATTGTACAATCGTGCATAAGCGCGATTGTGATAATGGAGGATGAATTGGAAGTGCACGATTGTGCATGGTGAAGGTATACTGCTGTTTGACAACTTTGAACACCCTTCACTCTTTTGACGATAACTTGTTCTCTAGGCCTCCGATTGACTTGAAATTTGGGCCACAAGCTCCGAAAACATTTCCCTTCCTCTCCAAAAAATTTCATTTTTATATGAATTCATTAATAATGGATTGTTGTTTACCAAATTTTTAGGTCTGGAATTTTGGAGACGTTATAAGAATGAATAAAAGTTTGGATATTATATGATCATATATTGTTAAAGTAACATTGGTGAATGATTGATTGATGATATTATAATTTATTGTGGTGTTAACCTAAGTTCAAGTTAGACATATATGAGTTTCGAAGTATTAATAGTCATGAGATTAAAATAAAGGAAAAATACTTGGGATTATCCTTGAGCATGCATTGTACATAATTCAAATGCACATTTGTGCATAAATGAATACTTATAATTGTACAAAGTTATGATGTTTGTAAATATGCATGTAATGCATGATTTAGAAGAGCTTATTGAGCAATAACATCTAGATATTGCCGGGACTTCGAGGCAATAGCTTTCTGGAGTAAACTGTGAATAACTTCAATGGTCTCACTTGAATAATTGTTTGTTTTAAATTCTGTATTGAATTATAAATATGAATTCGAATGTGATTGTACTAAATTTAGATATTTAATGTCTGAGGCATTTGATGCATGAATACCATATTGGAAGTGCTACTTGTATGTGAATTTCACGAAATAAGTGATACTAAATTTGATTGTTGAATGCTGGACCAAGTTTCAAAGAAAAATGTGAATGTGCATATAAATGAAATAAGCGATTCTCAACGTATATGTTGAATGTCGGATGAAGGCCTGATGACAAACATAAATGAGAATGCAATAGTAAATATGACTGTATAATATGGAGCACTTTTATTAACGGAATATATGTGATGTATGTCATTATATGAATACATGAAAGATAAAGGCAGTTATGACCGAAGTCGCTAGTGAAAAGAGCTTAAAGCTTATAATGTGATAAGAGCCTCTGGCTCAGTTGCTATTATACCTGATATCCACTAAGGGATATGGGACATTATCTGATATATGATCGGTATCCACAAAGGATATAAGCTAGTAAAAAGGTACTCGGTTATAACAAAATAATAAATAAAAATGAGTCTCATGTGTATTGCATTTATAATTGATATGTATGCTTTAAATGATAAAAATGATCTATTTGAGTGCTTTGAATGTGATATGCGAAGTAAGTGTTATGTGATGCTATATAATAAATGAAGTGATGTGAATTATGTGAAAATATGATGTGATGTGTTATATGATTTGAGTGAACCATCGAGGATGGTTAACACACTAAGTTTGTAAAATTCACCAAAATTGCAACGTGTCCTTTTAGGTTCAGAGGAGATATCCAGTTAGGCTAATTGGAGTATAGCCACTAAAATGAGATATGGGCTAAGGGTTGGGATCAGTTTGCGCCTGTATATATCTTCATTGATTTTAGTTTTTGAATTATACTTCTGCAAATATTTTGTGATGTATATGTGTAAATTATAAAGTGTAATAACAATTGTGGCGAGTGATGTTTGTAAATTAAATGGGCCCAAGTGACTACTAGATTTTTGATGAGTTGTATAATGATTGTAACTATTATGATTGAAAAGGTTTATGAATAAAACGAGTCGAAATTGATTATTAATTTTTTCGCATATGTGCACATTGTTTTGAAAAAGAAATTTGTAATGTTGTCGAGATGTTGGGTTCATATCTTGCTAGAGCGGGTGCTACATTTAACCTATGAGATCGACTATTTCCTTCATAAGAAAAAATAAAACGTGTGGTAGTCTTTTTACGTTCTATTAATGTCCAATCTTAATAGAATAATAACTAGGAACATTTAGGAATAACACATAAATGCAATATGAATCTTATTATAATTTTATTTTCAATGTACAATTATCCTATGCACTTTATCATATACATCTAAATATGTACAAGATAAAGAATATCTTTAAATAATTTGTCATTAAACTACAGCACAGTGATTGGTTGCAAGGCATAAATCAATAATCTCCCACTAGCACTAAACCAATTGTTTAAGGATCTCATACTATATCACCATATGACGATTATTCTACTACTGGGGTAATGGCTTAATGAGAGAATTCTACAAGATTCTCTATACTGAGCACTTGATTAAATCTTATAACTCCCTTTAATTGTCATCATAATTAAGAAAATTTTGCCTAAACACATTCTTGGATCATTGATGAGACGTTAGCTCCTTATATATGCCCATTGGCTATAATGTTCTACAGTATATTACTGTCCTGAGCAATGAAAAGAAAATTATATCAAGTTCACTAAAGAACTTATTGATCTAATTAATCATTTCCACTAAATGAAAAATGTATTATGGCTTAATTAGCAACCAATTGCTAAATTGGAACTTTTCGAATTCTAAATGATATTGTTCTAAACAAATAAACCTTAATTAGGATTTACTTCTAAAGTTATATCCTTATCATTTAGAACTTAAATATCAACGCATACATAGAGTAATGAACATCTTTAGTACTTCATAAGTACCTGATATCTTAAATCCTAAACATATTTAGTACATTATATATGTACTTAGACTTAGAATAAGTTAACAACATCCAATTTATCTCTATAGATCTAATTCTCATAATTAAGTTATTACCTTTTCATATCCAACAAGAGTTGTTCTTGGAAAATTATGTGTTCGACAATTGAAAGTTAAAACTTTCGTTCTTTGTGAGCAATATGTCTTCATATAGTCCCACTGAAGAGGACAACTATACTCCTACTTACCATCTAGTAGACGTGATAAATTCATAATCATCTTCAAAACAAACTTTTTGAATTCATCATAAAAGTAAATCTTTTAATGCCTCGTAGCCTTTCAGCTATGCATCAAATGTATCATTAAAGGCATTAGTTCCAATTAGATGTAATGTTATAAGATTTGAACCTTTCAAGTTCCTTCTTACTCCCACTACTTATCTTGAGAACCATTCTCCTATAAGTATACATTGAATCAAACAATTTGTTCATTGTGTCTTTAAGATTATATCTAACATTTTGGATATCTCATAATGCCTTTTAACGCAATTTAGTTCTAAACTAAATGGATAATGTATGCTTCAGCTAAGTATTATATCCTTAAATCATTAGTTTTAACTATTTCAAAGACTTAGCATTTCACTAATATGAAATCTTGCTAATTGATTTAATTAAAACTATAGAAGGTAAGTCATTGTATCAGGCATTGCTATAAAAGAAATATTATTGCATCATACAATATTTCACATTGTATTTTACTCCTTACATAAATCCATACACTTATGAATTTAGTTATGAAGGATTTCACTAAAAATTCTCATTCCCTATAGATAACCGATAATTTCAAACTTACCACAATGATCTCATTGAAATGCTTTAGCATTCTCATTGCTTTATTTCTACTTAGATTTAAACAATTTGAACTTCTCAAATTTTTAAATCATTATTTCATTTATTTCATTAGATTACTAATGATTTTATATAAGTATTATCATTTTATAAATTATGATTATATCCAATACATCACATATATACGAGTTAACAATTCAATAACATCATCATCTTTTCACCAAAGGTTAGTTTGGTTATTGTTCAACTATACAAGTTTCATAAGTTCCATACGATTTACAATCAAAAGGATACATATATCCTAGTATGTAACTTTATGATTCTCATTATATTGATTTAACCAATATGGAATAAAAGGATAATCTTAATTATCCAACTTTTATTCTTGCTATTTATGTCAAACATAAGTCTCCTTTAATCGAATACATATACAAACTATTTGCATAAACTTGGATAAACTACTTTTACTTAACAATCTATTTCTTATCATGCTTTGAAAATTACAATAATATTGAATCTAAATTCAGTATCAAATATAAATAAGCATAAACTAGAAATACATATGATCTCTATCATATCACATATAGGCAAGAAAAGTCATGCAATCGTTTTCTTTTAATGAAAACTGTTATCATACTATTGCTAAGCCTTTAATTGTAGTCCACAATTATTCTTTTAGTAGGCTAAATTAAGTGAAGCAATTCCAATAAGGTAGTATACCTTTCAGCCCTACTCCATGCAACCCCTTTGATTTTGCTATCATAGTGTTGACATACACCTTACATGCTATCATCAAAGGATACGAGACATTAGTCAACTCAAAATATCAATACATTTTGTCATCTATATGATTTTGACATATCTCTACAACTTTGTCCCCATATCCTCAATGGGGATTATAGCAAAATTGCTTAATGAATATACAATTTTCTATATAACTTTTGAGAACTTTTTTCATACATATCTTATGTCTAAAAACTTGGGTTCACTAACTTAGTATCAACTATACTAAATAAGGTAGATTCCACTAAGAACAAAATAAAAGTGTAAAAGAAACAAGTAATCTATCATATGCCATAACTACAAAATAAGATTAGGACTTTAATCATGCATTTGGTTACTCCCACTATTTTATTCAAAATAATAGCCCTCACTACTACTAGGAAAGATTACTCTAATGTTTCTAGTGGGCTAGGATCCCATTGAAATATAGTTGATCTTGAGTTTGCTCAACAAACTAACTAGACCTAAATTAGGTAGAAAATAACTTTCTCAATCACATCTCATGTGACTCCCAGGTCCGTTAGGTGATAACTCTTACCAAAACATATCATATATGTTATTCCTAACCATGCCTCTAAATTCATATGATCATGAGTTTGGTCATCTAAATCATACAAATTTAATTAAGTAGAACCCATTATCATAAGACTAAACATGTTTGGGTTAAAGTAGCCTTGAGTTTGCTCAACAAGCCTACAATAAATAGAACTCTAGTTTATTCTTATAACAATGGAAGGCATTAATCTTGTTCTCAACGTGTACTTAATATTTTAACGAGGGATTTAATTTTTTTTCATTCATCAAACATAAAATTGCATTTAAAATATTACGCATATAAAACACACAATATATATATATATATAAAGTATGCATCTTATGCACTAATAAGCAAATTATATGCATAAAACATCAAGTTTCATTTAATTCTGGTTATTGATCTTCATAATCTAAAATAATATTTTCAACACCTTGGAAAAATTAAATTTGATTAAAAGTGTTGATTCCTAAATAAATTAAATTCCAATTCTAAATAAAAATTTAACTTGATTTGAAAACAATTTTTTAAATTCAATTGGAAACTATTTCCATTTTATCTTAACCCCTTTAACAAAATTTAATTGAAAACAATTTTCAATATATTGTACTTCTTACTTATTACAATTTAGAAAATTTTCTTTTTAAAAATTATATAAGTAATACATTCGAATCCAATTGAAAAATTATTTATAATCTAATTAGAAATTATTATTTCTAATCTCTTTAGAAATTACTTTTCCTTAATTAGAAAACTATTATCTAATATTAAAAGGTAACTACTTTCAAAATTTAATAAAACATTTTTCAATTTAATTAAGAAAGTCCTCTATTATTTATTTAGAGATTGATTTCCTAATAAATTAGAAAAATGTTCGTTAATAAATTAGAAAACTATTTTTAAAAAAAAAAGCAACTTTTATTGATAAATAAATGAAAACATTTTTCAAATTTTAATCAAGATAATATCTTTCTAATAAATAAAGAAACTTATTATTTATAAATAACTAAATAATTACTAAAAAATATAATAATAATTCTCTAAACAAATAAAATTGTAGAATTTAATTTATCTCAATCAAATTGAAATAAATATATTTAATTAAGAAATAACTTTCTTAATTATTTAAGAAAACACTTTTCTTAATTTCAAGAAGTCTAATTAATTAATTTCAATCTAATTGAAAATAATTAATTATAATTTTACAAACAACTTTTCTAATTAATTAATTTTAGTTTAATTGAAACTAATTGATTATAATTTTAAAAACTAATTTTCTAAAATTAATTAAGAATCAATATAATTATTAATCTTAATTAAATTAAGAAAAATAATTACCTTTGGAATTGATTTTTAAATTTAAAAACAATTTTAAAATTATGTTTAGAATTAATTAAATTAAGAATACATTATTACTATTTGAAATAATTCCTTTTTAAGTTTCCGTCATCATTAAACTAATAACCACATAAACTCATTCCTAAACCAATTGTCAAAAACTCCTCTAAACCCTAATTTCATAGGAAGAACCTAGCCTCTAAAGATGACGCCGCCTTTGCAACTGCATCAAGAGACACTGCTTCTTCACGCCAGCTAAGTGAAGCCAGCTTGAAGTTGTGCCCTCCACTTTAGGAGACACGATACGTGAGCCATTGGCTCACATGATATTAAATTATTTTCTGTAAGGGGAAGACCATTCACAAGAGCTTGCTATTGTGGTCTTTTTGCGTTGTCCATGTGTTGCACTGCTGCAAGGGCCTGGCGCACCCTGGATCAGAGATGTCCCACGTCACTTACGAACTGCCTCTCCCCTGTTTTCTGCAGCCCACGACCCTACCAGCAGCAGCCCACAGCCCCACTTATGAGCGTGGCGACGAGTAGTGGAATCCTACAGAGACTAGGAATCAAGTCATGGTTTAAGGTGGTGCTACCGACTACTGTCTAGGGGGCTAAAACATCATTTCATATTCTTTGCAATAGAAGGCCTCCTATTCCACGATGCTTATTCCTATCTACTGTTTATCGACGTGATAAATAAAGATGGATGTATATCTTTAGTATTCACGTCGGTCTGCTGCCACCATTGCCTTACAGCCACGATACAAACACAAGAACAACTCCAAGGATGCGCCGTCAACCGCTAACTATAGCCTTCTTCGGCAACTAACTCCATCTTATAAAGCTCCGTGGGGATGAATTTTGTGAACAATAACTTGGACCAAAAACTCCCAGTTATTTGTCATATCAAGCTACAGTGCCTCCAACTTTTTGTTTATCTGCGACAATGGAGTTTTATGTTTTACAGAAGATAGGTGTTTAGCTTTCTGGCTTTATTATATGAACTCTTTGTAATAATCAATTCTAGATTTTAAAGATCAATCACATGCAAATAATTTAATCAAATTATATAAATAAATTCTCACTCTGATGCCATTGTTAGGAAGCCGGGTTAAGATCCGATCCCAACCGCAGATGAATAATTACGAAACTTTTTCGTGACTTATAATTTCCCAAAAACTAAGATCTACTTAATTCTATAAAATAATTAACACAAATCATAATAAAGTGGAAATTTAATTCGTACATTATTCTTAAGCTTGATTTTTATCTTGTTGTATCTTTCAAACTATTTTCGAAATTGATCTGTCACAACCACCTTAGCCGTACAAGTATCTAACCTCTAACGGTATCCATAGAACAAGTTGAAAGAACTCTATAACTCTTACAGAGAAAGTTAAGAAAGAAGTGCTAGCTCCATAAAGCTTAAGCCTATTTATAATAAGCTTTAGATTTTTTAATAATTTAATTAAAATTAAATTCGAATTTCAATTAAACTTTAACTAGAATTATAAATAATTCTAATTAAATACCAATTATGCCTATATAAGATTCAATATCTCATATTGATCCTTATTTATTTAATATTTCATATTTAATCACAAAGTTTCTCAAACTTTACAATCAAGTCCAACTTGATTAAATTAACTTTATTCTCTTCAACCCATTCTATATGTAAGACTCATTAGGTTCCCAAATATGTTGGCAATAATTATAAAATCTAATTTTAATTCATAATTAAAAGTAGATAAATAAAAAATCCCATCAATTTATCTTTAATTCTCTAATTAAAAAATTTATAATCATAGATCAAGATTGGCCTGTAGCAAGGCATCATGACCACCCAAATATTTAAGAAAGTCAAAGTTGTTTTAACTAATTTTTCCGTGCATAATGTTTCCATATAATTCAATCATTTTATCATACAATGTTCCGATTAGACATAGAGCTTGAAATTAATGTCTACTCTATTTGAGTATAATCATATTAGTTCTCCGCCATTAGCTATCAATTCAATTAATGACATTTGTAAACTATTTGTAACGCATCATTTCACCTTGGCCAAGGTTTTCTTGAATTAATACTAATCGAGAACAATGGAACATTCTTTCTAATTACTTTAGGGTAATGAATCATATGTTGATCACTATAGTTCATACTACATCCAATGACTACCGATTAATCGACCTATGATTAAATAGATTATAAGTAGTATCAAAACATAGCAATCCCTATACAAGATAACTTTGATGACCTTAAGTCAAAGGATTATTTATATAATTATCACAATGAGAATTCCATAGATATACAAGTAATGTTTCAAATAGATTTCTCATATCGGGACCTTTTTAATGAACTTGTTCTCTAGCAAGCACCCACACGTTTGCTTAAATACCTCTATACTTTGGCCTATAAGATCGAACACTTCCTTCATAAGGAAAAACAAAATGTGTGCTATTCTTTTTACATTCTATTAATGTCCAATCTTAATAGAACAATGACTAGAAATATTTAAGAATAATACATAAATGCAATAAGAATCTTATTATAATTTCATTTGCAATATACAATTATTCCATGGACTTTATCATATACATTTAAATATGTATAAGATAAAGAATGCCTTTAAATAATTTTCTAAACTACAACCAAAACGATTGGCTGTAGAGCATAAATCAACATGTATATCAACATTATGCAATACACATATTGCACACACATTATTAATTACACAATCACATAACCATTCAATTGTACACATATGTATAGGTGTAATGTATAATGCATGCTCAATTTGACTATTCCTGGTATGTTTCCTTAATCACGCCTCTTGATCATTCAAACCTTATCATTTGTATGTGTCTAGCTTATTCTTAGGTTTACACCTCAAGAACACTTGGTTATTCTAATATCATAATTCAGTTACTCATCATTTCTTTTCCAACATTATATGCTCTTAAAATATCCAATTCTGATTCACCTTTACTTTATACACATTACTCATCTCCTTTAAATCATAACTATAATCATATGAGCATCTTCATTCTTATTATACCCATACCTTTGGTACTATGATAACAACAATTCATTCACTAAGTTATAACCTCAATCATGCACTAAGGTTCAATGCTCAATACACTTAATTATTATAATATCATCAATCAATCGCTTACTAATATTTTTCTAGTTAATTCAGATGATAGAATTTGGTGGAGAGGGAGGAAAATGTGTGAGTGGCTTGTGGTTCAACTTTCAAGTCAATTGGAGGTCCGGAGAAGAAGTTATGGTCAAAAGAGTAAAGGGTGTTCAAAATTGTCAAACAACAATGTGCCTCCTCTATCATGATCATGCTTGTGCACGATCAAACAACCACTTGACAATCCCTCTCTGTCATGATTGTGCTTGTCCACGATCATACAACTCCCTAAAGTATGATCGTGCACTACCTGATGATCCCCTTCATTCTAGCTTTTCTCCAAAATAAATTTTCAGGTCAATTTTTTATGGCCATTTTAATAATGAAAATGAAGTATTTAGGCAATCGATTCTTCCAAATAATTTTTCCTTTATGTCTTAAGTTTCTAATGACACCAATTTCACACAGTTTGGTTCAGTATTTTGCAAGTTATACCTAAAATCCTAAAGACTATTCCCAAATTGTGACAGTACATTGTACTCAACTACAAGCCACATTTTAAAACCCTTAAAGACAGAATTCAAATTCGATTCCTTCAAAATATAGCCATATGTCTTAGTTTTATATAAATTTAAAATCATCCCATTTGGATGTTTATAGATCAAGATATGGCTAAAATATAGATGCATGTTCAGTGAAGACACTCCATCTAACATATTCCAACATAATTCATCATCATTTTCATCCTAGTTCATCTCTTTTGCTTAGTCTATCATTTCTAGCTTATGTCCTCATTATTTTCTCTTCATTCCTAACTCCATTTCAACTCAATATAATCATAAAAATTATGGTCCCTGATTGAACATGAACACTAAAAATAGAACATATACATATATACATTCATCATCAACTTCATGCATATGTTCAACTTCATTTGCACTTTCATTTGACTTTTAACTATCACCTTAATTATTACCATTTCAAGGATCCACATTACTCATTCATGTTTTAGCATGTATCCATTCTCATTTTATGATCAGTTAACTCTGAATTATCATCAAAACATGTTTTGTTCAACAAATAAGGAAGAGTACTACTTTATGCTTATTTGTTTACTTCAAGATCTTCAAATAGCACTTAACCCTAGCTTTCTTTGAACCTCGCAATCATCATCAAAGAAGGTGGAGTAGGTTAGATTCTTCTTTAAGAAGAAGACACATGATCTTAAAGAAACACGTGAAAAATGATGGCAAAGTTCACAATGATGTAAGTATCATGGAAATGAAGAAGCAAAAATGTAGAAGATGAAGATCGTAAATGAAGAGAGACAAAGAAAGCACCAAATGAAAATGAAAGACAAAGGATAGTCTTTCAAATGAAAGAAATATCATATATGAGTGTGTGGCCTAGTAAGTGACACTTGTCACTTGCCATATGTCACCACTTTATGGTTTCTAATGGGTTTTCTTTCTCAATTAATCCATTTATCTCCAATTTATAATCCAATTGTCTCCTAATTTTCCATGAGACTTGTCATTAAATCTTAATGTCACTTATCAATAAGTCATACTGCTATTTGACATTTATTTCTGCTTCCATTTATCAAATTTCTTACCACTTGGCACTTTCCTAGCCCAAAATACCCATAATTTCATAAATTTTTGAAAATTTCACTAAAATTTCTAAATCAATAATTGTACACACAAACTTAATTTTTAAGATACATAATCTATAAGTCACATTATAATCACATTAAAATAATCATTTATACCCAAAAAATGTCAAATGAATGCATGTACAAATCATTGTAATGTGTGCAATAATCAAATTCATGTGTATGTATATTATATTATGCATGAGTATGAAATGAAATTTTCTAATCACTCATTGCTATTTCTTATTGACAGAAATCTAAGGTTCTATCCCTTAGTATGGAAACGGGATGTTACAAGAAGTGGGATTGAGAGGTATATTTTTGGTGTTTCTTATTAGTGAGTAAAGCAAAGCCAAAGAAGAAGGGAAGGAAAGGCAATAAAGGACCTACTTTGTCAATTTTGAGGTTTGGGACTTCACTTAGTTGATTTCTATATTTTTGTATGACTGAATGAATATAAAGATTCATTTGGATATGGAATTATTGATGGGATGTTACTTTTGTGTTTGTATATGACAAGAGAGTATCATGTAGTGGAATTCTGTCTAGGGTTTATTTAACTTAGTCACATTGTTTGAGTCATAACTTAGCCTACTGAGCTCTACAATGTATGATTTCAGTTTCTAAGATATAGATATAGAAATATATAGAAGAGACTCTGACTTAATTCTGGCTTTATTGTTGGACCCCGTAAATCGAAGCCTAACAATCGATTCAGATACAAACAGATACTTCCCCCGAGTCTCAAGATCAAGAAGACCATTCAGGAGAGGGTGGTGTTAATGAGGAGTGGAAAGTATTGCATTTAAGAAATTTCAGCGTGGCAGCAAAGGAAGTTCGCCACGACGAAAGTGCTTCTTCACTGCGACGAGGATGCCTTCAGAAAGTGGTTCTTTGCCGCAACGAGGAAGCCTTCAGAAAGGTTCGCCGCGACGAAACACTCAAAATCCTATGATTTCACAAACATTTTTAAGCAAACACATACATTCAAATATAACCTCAAGCTAAACATACTCACACACAAAAGGAACTTCAAATCTTCATGTCATTACAATACCAAAAAGTTTAAACAAATTTTACTTACCTAACATCATACATATCAAAGCTTAATACAAACACAAAGTGATGCCCAATGTTGATATGCCTATAAAGCTATCCAAAA
>JANSVA010029944.1:0-14338 GCA_025504915.1 Erythroxylum reticulatum | reverse complement strand
GACCCTATTTAAATGGATGGCCTAGATCCTCTGGCACAGGGTAGGGCCAGAATACCTGGGCCAGAGGATCTGAAGCCTTGGGATAGTAGCCAAGAAGCTCTTTTCTTGGAAATTTCAAGGAATTATGTTAAGCGTGTGGGACATGGTTTCTGTCTTGTCAAATTTAATGTTTTTGATTTTACAGGGTTCGACGTATGATAACATAAAATCAGTTTTAGATTACCACCTACTAAATGATGCATCTTCTTTACCTCGTCATGTGATAACAGATTTTTTATTTATTTTATTAAATTTTATCATTATTATTAATATATATATGATATACATCTAAGTAATTAATTTTGACATTATTTATTAATAGGACATATTTTATATTATTTAAATAATGACTTAGATTTAAAAACTATATGAATAATCTTCTAATTGAAAAAAATCATATGTTAATGTAAAGTCTATCTTAAAAGGGGGTATGATATGTCATGTGTGTATGAAGTTTAGGTGTTGCGAAGGCTTTTTTGTATGTGAGAAAACGTTGCTGGAAATTTTAAAAAGGTGTGAACAAGAGCAAAAAATTAAGTATGCAATGGACATTGAATATATATGGAATTAAAACACAGTTGAAGTGGGTGTGTAATTATTATTAAGTGTTTATTGGGCATTAATGATATACTTGAAAAACATAGCTCGTGTTGATTTTGGGGATATAAGATAAACAAAGTTGACTTGAGTGTTTAAAAAGGGCTTTGGCTAGTTAATGCATGTATGTCGCTGATGTTGAAAATTGAAAACCAAAGTGATGTGGGTTTTCACGTAATGTGAGTGACGATGACTAATTAGGAGAGCTTTCATCTTTACTTTGCTGTGCTCTGGCAAGTGATGTGGTGCTTTGGTGGCTCAGATAGTGAGAATATGTTTCTATTGCGGGAACTCCTTCACTTCTTTTGCGTTTTGCAATATGTTTGGAGTGACCATTGAGAGCTTCTTTGGTGTTTAGTGTGAGGATTTTGACAACTGGTTTTTCTATGGTGTTTGCATGATTTTATTAAACTATTTATCGTTGATGGAGTGTTAATTTTGTGGTTGTCATTTTTGATGTTAGTGTGTAAAAATTCTATAAGTTCTTGTTCCTTTTTGCTGCTGTCTTTGTTGTTGGGTTTGTGCGAAAAACTTAAGCAATTGTCGCTGTTGTTGAAACTATATTGGATTAATGTTTCGGTGCAAAAACGTTATTGATTTAAGATATTTTTGTGGCTTTTGTACGTAGGATTTTTAGTGAAGATATTGAAGCCTCACATCAGAGTTTTGATGAACAACTTTCCGTTCTTTCGTTGATGAAGCAGCATATTTAGGGGAGTTGTTTTTCTATCTCAAGTCTATTTAGTTTTTGTTCTTTATTATTCTAAGCACTTGAGGTATTTGCTTATTGTTCTTTCATTAAAAGATCGATTGAGAAAATCCTCTGTTGAGGTTAGCACGAGGTGGTCGTACTATTAGGTGTGAAATTCTTTCACGGGAAATGAGATTGTGAGATAGTGTCAAGGGTTAAGTGGTGTTGGCTCAGTAAAGGCTTGAGTAAATCTATTGTACTTTGGTGAAATTGATTAAGCTAGGTGAGGAGGGTCTCGCGGACGTAGGCAAAGTGTGCCGAACTGTGTTACCAAATTTCTGGTGCTTTTTATTATTTTTGTTTTTAATTGTTTTTGTTTTCGTTTATGCTAGAGATGTCCACGATAAAATTAGAAAGTTTGCGAAACTACTAACCCCTTCGGTTTTTCAATTGGTATCAGAGCGAGATCACCAATTCAGAACTTAGTAGCGACTTGGTGCAGATCTTAGTTTTGCAAATATGTTCATAAGAGAAGGAGCATCAATTATCAGGCCACCTCTGTTGGACGGTTCTAACTATCTTGGATCGAAATCACGGATGACAGTCTTCATCCAAGCTCAGGGCACAAAAGCTTGGCATTTGGTAGTACATAGATGGACGCATCTGATGATTACTGATGATAAAAGAGAGGCAGTTCAAAAAGATCCATCTAAATGGACAAGATTCGAAGAAGAAAGTACACTTGGAAACTCACAAACAACACAAACAATTTTTAGTGTTGTTGATAAAGTACGCTTCTCAATGATATCAGCCTGTGAATCGGCTAAAGAAGCGTGAGATGCTTTGTAGACTATTTATAAAGGGTCCAAATATGTGATAGCGCAAAACTACAGATGTTAGCAGTGAGGTTTGAAGAATTGAAGACGGATGGAAATGAGACTATTGGGGACTTTCATGAAAGATTGCGCGATATAGCAAATTAGGTACATCAACTCGGAAAGAAATACTCCAATCTGTAACTGTTCAAGAAGACATTGAGATCATTACCTTCAACATTTATTCCGAAAATTGAAGCAATCAATAAGGCTCATGACATTAATGACTTGTCATTGGAGAAGGTAATTAGAACACTTACCAATTTCGAAATGAGTTTGTTGAGGGACAAACGAAAGAAGAAGAAAGAATTAACATTGCAAGTCAAGATTGGTAAAGTCGTGAATGACTTAGAAGTTGAATATGACGAGAATGAGGATATGGAGCTATTAACACGAGAGTTCAGTAAGTGATTGAAGAGAGTAAAAAAGGACAGACCCGAGTTTAGGCAAAAAGGCAAGAGCTCATCTAACAACAATTTCAAACAACAAGCCGAAACTCAAAAGGGAAAAAAAAGCAAAAAAGAATTCAATGCTATAAGTGTCAAGGCTTTAGACATGTTCAAGTGGAGTGTGCTAACATCTTGAAGAAGAGAAAAAGAAAATCCTATACAAGCACTTGGAGTGATAACAAATCTGGAAGTGAAGAAGTTGTGAATAGTCATGCGTTAGTTACTTTGTTCAACAAAAGTCCTGTTACTTGTTTAACAATAACTGAGAAAGAAGTAACCAAAGACGAAAGAGTGAGTAAATTGGGAAATTTTGAGAAAATGCAGACGATTCAGGTCAAAGTTTAATTTCAAATTATAAAAGTGATAATAGTACTATAGATGATTAAAAGGAAGGCATTTATGGAGTCTATAAGTTAATGTACAAAAAATGGGTAAAAATATGTAGAAAAAATGAAAGCTTGAAGGAAGAGAATCTCTCCATGAATAACACCATCCAAGGGTTAGAAAAGAAATTGATGTTGACGTCAGATTAGCTTGGTGAAGTTAGAATGAAATTGGTAAGTATCAAAAAGGGATTGAGAATGTTAAATAGAGGCACAGAAAAAGTAAAAAAGGTTAATAAGGATAAAAGGGATCTTTAAGACATTGGCTATAAGGGTGAGTGCTTTAAAGTGAATAAGGAGAAAAATAATATGTCCAGATCTGTCCGAGAAGAAGAAACATCGAGAAAGAATCAAAGATTTGTACTAACGTGTCATTTTTGTAGAGTTATCGGGCATATAAGGTCAAGATGCTACAAGATGTTACAAATTATGTTTCAAATGGGTCAAAATCGAAAATATAAATGCTCTCTGTTAAATTTCCAGCTTCAACTCATGTTACCGAAGCACTCTTGGGTTAGAAAGGATCAAGTACAAGCACAAAAATGTGGTGAAGGAAAAAAAAGAAATTGTACAGATTCACAGTTGGTAAGAATTCCAATTACCTTCTCCAACGACAAGTCATTAATGTCATGAGCCTCCTTGATTACTGCAATTTTTAGAATAAATCTCGGAGGTAATGATTTAAATGTCTTTTTGACTAGTTTCATATTGGAATATTTCTTCCCGAGTTGATGTGTCTGATTCGCTATATCTCACAATCTTTCATGAAAGTCTCCAATAGTCTCATTTTCATCCATCTTTAGTTCTTCAAACCTCACATCTGTAGTTTTGATGTTATCACATATTTGAACCCTTCATGAATAGTCTACAAAGTATCCCATGCTTCTTTAGTCGATTCATAGGCTGATACCATTAAGAGGCATCCTTCATCAACAGCACTGAAAATTGTGTGCAATGCTTGTGAGTTTCCAAGTGCTCTTTCCTTTTTAGCTCTTGTCCATTCAGATGGATCTTTTAGAATTGTCTCTCCCTTATCATTAGTAATCATCAGATGTGTCCAGCCATGTAACACTGAGTTCTATGCTCTTCTTCCCTGTGCCTGAATAAAGAATCGTATCCGTGATTTCCATGCAGGATAATTAGAACCGTCCAACAGCGGTGACCTGATAATTGATGCTCCTTCTCACTATATTTGCAAAACTAGGATCTGCACTAACTTGCTACCAAGTTTTGAATCAGTGACCTCGTTCTAATACTATTGGAAAAACCGAGGGGGTAGTAGTTTTGCGAACTTTCCAATTTTACCATGGATGTCTCTAGCATAAATAAAAACAAAACAAAACCAATATAACAAATAACACCAGAAATTTGGTAACGCAGAAGTAGGCAAGGTGTGCCAAACTGCGTTGCCAAATTTTTGGTGTTATTTTTTATTTTGGTTTTGATTGTTTTTGTTTTTGTTTTTGCTAGAGACGTCCATGGTAAATTTGAAAAGTTTGCGAAACTACTACCCCTTTGGTTTTTCAATTATGCTCTATTTCAGTAGATGGCACAGAAGGAGGGACATACTTTTGGTTATGAACAACATAATCTGATGTTGTAGATTAAAAATAGATACTGGAATGTGTATAGGTTGTTAAGATTTTGTCGGAAGGATAAAAAGAAAGACATTAGGAGAGAGAGAAAAACATAGAATCCATTGATATAAAGAGGGAAACTAAAATCATTCCTACGGATTTTCATGTTGTTTTAGACATTAGTATCGGCTTTAATACACACTCTTATTATTCGCTAGTCTCTCATCCAGCTTAATAACACCAGGACTTTTTTTAAACTTTGCATTTCGTCTTCCTTACTAATGTTTGTAACTATTTCTGTCTTTTATTATTACGTATCATCTTCTCCGCTCTTTTCTGTAACAATCCCCCTCTCCTTAACATGTTTGTCCACCAAGTTGATTTCTAGATAGAGTTTATAGAGATAAAAGAGATATTCCTAAATCGCGTCAACATTCCCTCCATTTGACCATTGCATTAACAACTGAGTCACTGCCCTGTTATTCTTTTTTGCAATGCGTCTGTCTAGTACTGCCACGAGAATTCGTTCCATAGAGGTTATAAATTTTGGCAAAGCTAATGAGACCCTACTCCAATCCAAATGTGCTTTCTTTAACTATGACACATGAAATACGGGGTGTATCAATGAGGTTGTTAGTAGCTTGAGTTTATACATCACCTTTCCCAATTTTTGCATCACTTTGTATGACCTATAATACAAGGGAGACAACTTCTGATTATTCCTTCTCTGGAGAGTTTGCTACTTATACAGTTGAAGTTTGAGTAGCACTATTTCTCCAACTTCAAATTTGCACTCCTAACGTCTGGCATCTACATACTGTTTGATTATGTTTTGAGCTCTCTGTAAATGGGATCTCGTTAAGTTGATCACTATTTCTCTATCCTTAAGAACTCGATCCACTTCTATCACTTTCGAATCTCCCGCTATATATGGCGTATACACTAGTGGGGAATAGTCGTTTAACACCTCAAAGGGTGTGGAATCAATAGATGGATGATATGTAGTATTATACCACCAGTCCACTAGCAGTAATCGCTCTCCATCGTTGAGGAGTTTCACTGCAGAAGCACCTCAGATAAGTCTTTAAAATTTTGTTCACTAGTTCTGTGAGACCGTCGGTCTGAGGATGTTAGGCGGTGGAATATTTGAGTTGCACTATTTGTAATCTAAGTAGCTCTTGCCAGAATTTACTCACGAAAAATGGATCTCTATCGTTGATAATTGACTCTGGCATCCCGTGTAATTTAAACACGTTATTAAAAAACAGTTAAGTGATTTCACAAGAAGTATAAGGGTGTTTAACATAAATGAAGTGAGAGTACCTAGTGAACCGATCAACAACCACAAGAATCACCGATTCCCGTTTAAATACAAGTAGTCCTTCAATAAAATCAATACTGACCTCCCTCCAGCTCCCCTCCGGAATTTTAATTCGTTGCAGTAGTTCGGATACGCTAAATTATCATACTTGTTTCTTTAACAATTCATACAATTCTGGATATACCTCCGCACATCCTTTGTCAATCCCTTTAAGAAAAACATATTTTGTATCTTTTTTGTTTTCGCCGCCAAATCAACATGACCATCCATCGCCTCATTATTGCTAATTCTGATTATATGTTGTCTTAATGCCTTATTATCACTAACCACCAAACGACCTTTCCACCTCAACAGTTCGTTTTTCCATTCATACACGTTAGACTTCAATATGACATTTCTCAATTTACTAGCTATTTCATGCATCATTCGATCCTCTATCCAACTCTTTTTAATCTCATCCAGTAATTCACCATGTAACTGCGTTACCGACAACATCATTATTTCAGAACTTGTGATTCTTGAAAGTGAATTTGCAGCATTATTCTCCTTCCCACTCCGGTACTCATTATAAGAAAACTTCAAAAACGTCACAGAATATCATTTACAATGTTTTAAAAAACGTCACAAAAAATATTATGAAATGTGGTATAGGCAAAAGGTTTCCACAACATTTTTCACACAGACATTCTGTGACGTTTTAAAAAACATCACTAAAAGATTGCACCTTTCGTGACGTTTTTAAAAACGTCGTGGAAGGTGACACTTTGTGATGTTTTTGGAAATGTCGCAAAAAGTGACATTTCGCAACATTTGGACAAAAAACGTCGCAAATAGTAATTTTTAATTTTATGTTTTTCAAAAATTATTTTAATTTAATAATTTTTAATTTTAATAAATAAAAATCTTATTTATTTAATAACTATTCAATATTATTAATGAATTTAATTTATTTAACAATTCTTCAATTTTTTAATATATAATTAATTTAAATAATTATTCATGTATCACAAAAATTTCATACCTGCAGACAATGTATTATGTAAGTGCAATTCACAAACATGTCATAATACACTAATTAAAATCAAAATTACATCATAAGTGTGTCATAATACACTAATTAAAGTCAAAAGTAAATCATAAGTGTATAATAAATAGTCATAAGTACATAGGACATGTGCTTACATAAATATAAGTACATATATCTAATCTAAACGAATGTTATGTGTAGAACATAAAAGTTTCAAGAGCTTTTTTTGTTGTTCAAAATCTGACCGAAGTCTTCCCTTGTGGTCGAGGCCTAACTCACATGGCAACAACGTAATCTGATCTAGTGCCCAAGACTTTGTTGCACACTTCATCCTCTGTCATCGGTTGACCTTGTTCTATTGAATCTATCAATTCCTTACACATTAATTCCTGAAAAATTAAGAATTAATTAGGTACACAGTCTCATTTAATAAATATTTGTAAATGAACTATGTACTCACCCATTTTTCTCTACTTTCGGTAGTTGCCCATTGACCTTTATTTTCATCATAATTAGTGTGATACAATAACTTCATCCGATCACACTCTTCTCCATCTTTGTCACTCTGTTGTATAGAAATATATTACTAGTAATATTAATTATAAATTTTGAAATGTCAATCAAAGTAAAATATAATTAAAAAGATAATAAAGATGATACTTCTATAGTTTAAAGATCCAAAAAAATTCAAAGCCCAAATTATCACATAGTGGAAGAAAAATTAAAACCTTTTACCAATATGGTTGAACAAAAGATGAATGACTAGTAAAATGTAAGAACAGTTGAATTGAATTATTTTCTTCATCATTGAAAGTCATTCAAGATTTTTGGTTCAAAAACAACCTGTTGGTCCACAGGGTCATTACAATCATAAATTCCAACATCATTAGTTTCTCTGAAAATTCAACAGAATCTGCAAGTGAAATCGTTAGAAGAAAGAGAAAGACTGTTCATTTACTCCATCTAGTGATGTGCAGTACACAGAGAAGAAAATAACATTCAAAATCAAGTAAACAACATAAAAGACAATAAAAAGATAAAAACTTTCTTCATCCTAGATATCCAAATATCATAAAAGCAAATTCTCATATATACTCATTGCCAGGTGACACAAAAACCAGTAAACAATAAGTTGATTCACAGAGCTAAATAGAAAAAGAAAAAGAGCTACCCATAGAGCTAACATAATCAAGGAGAAATGCGTTAGCGTCACTGTCCTTAGCCGGTGCGTCTATTTGAACACCTACTGCTTCATTGATGAAATCTATATTAGCCCATCAAGCATCATCACAAATATTTATTAAATTTCAAGGAAACGAATACGTATAAACATATATATGCACGTCTATATGTGACTGTGATCTCTCTCTAACGCCTAAAGCCCAAAGGATCACCTAATTCCATAAAAGAATTGGATTACATTGTTGAAGATTTAAATCCCAACATATAGACTTTAGTGGCAAAATAATTAGACCAAAAGGGTTATGCCTGCTTTTAAGGATGTGGGAACAAAAACTAGAAGACAGTAAAGCCATCGAGTTGAGATTTTGGGAAAGACAACCCATGACCAACCAAAAAGGAAATATATTGTTTTTTTTTCTTATGTCAAGTTTTTGTGGTCATCTGCCTAACTTTATTAGATACTGGTTGATTTTATTGGGGAACTTAAAGCAAAAGGCAGGTTTAAGGTGGCTGATTCAAAAAGTTTGTGAACATTTTGTACTTTACGGATTTCTTCCAATGGGAATTCAAAATTAAAGAACTTGGCAATCATGCATTTTAAGATGATTTTCTTACACTGTGTTTATTCTTAGAAATATGTTTGATTCAAAAGAAGAAATGTACAAATGATCATATATCA
The DNA here is from genome assembly GCA_025504915.1 of Erythroxylum reticulatum. NCBI lineage: Eukaryota > Viridiplantae > Streptophyta > Magnoliopsida > Malpighiales > Erythroxylaceae > Erythroxylum > Erythroxylum reticulatum. Next base: position 5,518 of record JANSVA010029944.1, on the reverse strand, counting down.
TGTATAATACGGGCTTCTAGAAACTACATAGTAAATTCAATATACTAGTTATTGCAATTAACATCTATATGTATATGTAGACTTTTATTACTAATACCATATTCAATATCCAAACTTGAACTCAAACCAAGAAATTAGAAGCCCAGAGGAAATTAGTGAATACATGGATTGTTGTATACATTAGTGAACTCTAAACCAAAACTTACCACAAGTTGCTATCGATGCTTCTAGAGTGGCTATCTTTTATTGGCAGTTCACTTGATAACATTCTTCAACAAGAAGACATCTGCAAGAATGCAAGCAACATCAGTAGATATTAGGGACATATTCTATTATAGAAATAGTTAAAAGTGGTGACACTATCTAGTAGGGCGATATTTTCTTATATATTCATGTAAAAAAAGCCTAAAAAAACTTATGAATAAGGTCATTCAAACACTTGAACAACATAAATAACTTGTAAAATCTTAGGTATATCTAGAATGTTCAACTTCCATACTGGTACATGGTATCCCAAAATACTCTAAAATCATCATCGGATTTTCTTTCACAATATTAGCCTGAAGCTGCACTCTCCCTTCAAGAAGGTGAGGTAAGCTAGAGCATTAGAGACTTTCATGGTCCTAAGACCAATCACCAAAAGTGATAACTCCATGCCCACCTTTAGGCATCTTCTTAATTCCTTAAATTTGTGACCTTTTTTGTGATTTAAGGCTTGGAATCACTAAGATGAAGGATAACAAGCAACAATAAGAATTGGGAAATCACGGATTATACTCAAAAACAGGATAAGAGTAAGTGAGAGAGTGAAAGAGACAGAGATAAAGCTATTTTACTTCGAACCATGATTCTGCTTGTGAGAGGGAAGTTGGAGTTGGAGAGTAATGCCCTCAAGCTCAGAACATTTGGAAAATTCCATCGAGACTTAGCATTTGCCCAATCTGAAACAGGAAGATACGTTGTTGCTAGTTTTGTTTGAGAGATAGCCAACATCATATTTACAAGGATTTCCCTAACTACTGCTACATAAAACGACAGCACATGAGACTAAAAAAATAGGCAGTGGACTATAGGATGTTTTCTGGGGAGAAAAAATAATGTTTTAAGGCTAAGTTTTAATTTGGGGAGACTGGACAGACGAAGAGACCTGATGCACGAAGAAACACCTGGACGCTGCAGCTCCAAGGGGGGACGACACGATAGTTGTTGCATTTGAAGAAAACCTGACGCATGCGAAGGAGACTGGATGCACGACACCAGGAAACCTGATGCAGGTGACCATCTCACGTATAGGGGTGAGAACAAAAATGAAAAAAAGCACACAATAAAGAAGAGAACCAAGGAAAAGGCAAAAAAAGCATTTCATCGAGCACCTACCGTGCTATAAGAAAAACATTTTCCAGGAACTAGCATGAAACAAACAACCAGAGAAAGGTTCGAACTTTAGCAAATATGATGAAAACAGAGTGGTAGGCATTGGAGCATACTTGTAGAACTATGAGTGCAAAGGACTAGGGGCAAATTTGAGAGGGAGATTTGAAGGTGTTGAAGGAACAGGGAAAGAGAGAAAGGTAGTAGTGAGGATGCGGTCGTAAATGAAAAAATGCAAAACAAATCCAAAACGATCATTTTAATTAATTTGTTGCTAAAGGCTTCAGCGACGTTTTATTCAACAAAATGTCGTTGAAGTTATTTCGTGACGTTTTAATAAAAAACATCGTAAAAGATGTCACAAATTCGCAAAAAAAAATCAAACTTTTCGTGAAGTTTTTTAAACGTCATAAAAAGACTTTACAATCTGCGACATTTTATCAATAAAACATCACAGATTGTATTGTTTTTTTGTAGTGACTGCACTTCAAAATCATAGCCAAACAGTTTTGAAAGCCATGATTATTGGAATGGAGTTGTCAGTCTCTGCTCTAATAAGTATTTGAGGCTCCTATGGTATGTCCTCACAATGAATGACTTACAGCTCAAGTAGTGATGTCAATGCCTGATTGCCTTGATTATCACCAAAAACTCCTTCTCGTAGGTTGACAATCCATAGTGCCTTCTTACTAACGACTTACTGAGAAATGTTATGGGGTGACCTCCTGCTACAATATTGCTCTTATCCCTTGTCCACTCGCGTTTGCTTCAATTACAGATGTCTTTGAAAAGTCAGGCAATGCCAACACCGGTGCTGAAGTAATAGCTCTTTTTAATTTCTCAAAAGTCATCTGCTCTTCATTCTATCATTCCCAACTCGTCATACGTTCCTTCTTCAATAATTCCATTAACGACTTGGCTATCATCCCATATCTTTTAATGAATCTCTGATAATACCCTGTAATTCCTAGAAATCCTCTAGGCTTTTTAATCCCTTTGGGTTCCGGCTACTCTTCGATTTTTAACCTTTTGATGATCAGTGACAACCCCCATCTCCGAAATCGTATAACCCAAGTACTCAATTTGTCTCGCCCTAAACACACACTTATTACCTTTTAAGAATAATTGGTTCCTCCTCAATGTCTCCATTACTATTGAAATATGTTGAACATGTAGCTACAATGACGGACTGTATATCAAGATATCGTCAAAGAAGACCATAATAAATTGCCACATATGCAGTTTGAACAGCTCATTCATCAACCTTTGAAACATCGAAGGAGCATTCGTTAGATCGAATGGCATGACGAGGAACTCGTAATGACCTTCATGTGTATTGAAGGCAGTTTTTGACACATCTTACGACTGCATTGGATTTGATGGTAGCTGGAGCTTAGATCCAATTTAGTGAACTAACTAGCCCCATGTAACTCGTCTAGCAATTTCTCAATCAATGGTATCGAAAATTGGTCTTTCATCGTGTGTTTGTTCAACTCTCTATAATTCATGCACATCCTCCATAAATCGTCCTTCTTCTTCATTAAAACCACTAGCGACGTATACAGGCTGTAACTCTATCAAATAAAACCTTGTCTCATGAGATCCCGAATTGATTGTTAGATTACATCTTTTTGTACCCCTAAGTATCTATACAATCGGACATTAATGGCCTCTATCCCCTCCTTCAACACTATCTGGTGGTTGTATTGGCAGTTTGGAGGAAGATGGGATGGTTCCTGAAAAACTTCTGCATACTCCTACGAATAATGTTAGTCTCATCAAATGCACTCCATCGATCTATCTTCATTCTCATTTGTTGTAGCTAGAGTTCAATCGGTGTTGATAGCTGCATCATGAACAATTGAACCCCCGTTGTACGATGTAGATGTTTCTAGAATTCCTTGCTGGAGTCAATCTTAGATCTTCCTTTCGGGTTCTCGCTTAATGTAACCAGATGCCCTCCCACTTAAACGTCATTGTTCGGTCCCTGAAGTTGCATAAGACCTCATTCAATCCGCTCAACCATTGCATCCCTAATATGACATCGCATCCCCTAATACTAATACCAATGCATCCATGGCAAACTGCACTCCTTTCATCGTCCACGTGAATCCCTTACAATATTGATGACATTTCAATTGTAATCCTCCCCCTATGGTGATAAAAATGGGCTTTATCTCTTAAAGCTCACATCCTCCTTTCCTTATGATTGAAGTGTCCACAAAGTTATAGGTGCTCCTATTATCAATCAATATATTTATCTTCCTTCTTTGGTGCACTCCAACCACCCTCATCTGCTTAAATTCAGTGTCCCTCGATAATCCCAACATGGCCTACATGGAAACCATCGGATTATCTTCTTCTTCTGGACTCCCCTCGAGTTCTTCCTCTTTGGCTTCAAGTGAGTTTTTTTCATTGTCATCATCTCCAATAATTACATAAAATTGTACTTGTCTCTTCTTACACTGATGGCCAATGTTATATTTTTCGTCACACTAGAAACAGAGGCCTTTCGCCCTTTCCTCATTGAAATCGTTGCTACTGAAATGCTTCTACGGTTTAAAAGTTCTTACAGATGATGATGATCGCAACGTAGACGTTGGTGTAGGTAGTATTCTGTCAGATGGTGACCTCCGAATGACATTCATCAACTGTGAACCACATGAGTTTAAATTAAAACTGCATCATTCACTCCTTTCATCATTGAACCATGTTTAAACATCGTGTTCCCCGTGGACCTTAACATTGCCTCCTATTTCCTAGCTAGCGTATAAGCTTGATGCAAGGAATGGAGCTCATGTAATGTCACCATCACTCCAGTCTCTTGGTTAAGTCCTTTAATGAAAAACCCCACTAGATATTCTTCAGATAACGTCAATATGTTGGAATGGTGATCGAATTGCGCATAATAGTCTAGAACTGTTCCTTGTTGTTTCAACTCCTTAAAATCACCTACCGCATCATCAAATATTTCTGCATCAAACCGTTGCTTCAAGGCCTTCGTGAACTCCCCTCATTCCACTACCTCTATCTTGTTACAATTTCTAACATACAAACGATACCATTCATGAGCTTGCTTATCCATGTGTAAGATCGCCACACTCACCTTTGTCTTCTCAGGAGTCTAATCCAACAAGAAAAATTGCTCACATCGGTATAGCCACAGTTTAACGTTCTTACCATCAAATGGCGAAAACTCAATATGACTCATTCTTGTAGGTTTTACATTCCGGTCCCGCTCTTGCCTTACTGGGCTACTCTGCAGTGTAGGTTCGGTCGTTCCGATCTCTCCTCCTTGTTTATGAAAATTATGCAAGAATAAAGCTCTTAATTCTATCATCTCTTTTTCTACCTTTTCTGTTCTATTCCGAATCTCTGAAAACATCCTCTCGTTCCGATCTTGTGACTTCAAGAACATCCTCTCCATCACGCTCTTCAAGCTTTTTTCCACCGTTCGTAACTCAATGCCTTTGGTGCTTTCAGCCATAGTTGCTCTTTACAAGGTCAACTTCTCTGATACCAATTGTTGTAGATTAAAAATGGATAACAAAATGTGTATAGGTTGCTAAGATTTTGCCATAAGGTTAAGAAGAAAGACATTCGGAGAGAGACAAAAACATAGAATCCGATATAGAAAGAGAAATAGAAATCATTCGTACGGATTTTCATATTGTTTTAGCCGTTAGTATTCGGCTTTAATACACACTCATATTATTCACTAGTCTCTTGTCCAGCTTAATATCACTGGACCTTTTATTTAAACGCTGCACTTCGTCTTTCTTACTAACTTTTGTAACTATTTTCATCATTTATTATTACGTATCATCTTCTCCACTCTTTTCTGTAACATCTGGATTGTGGATAAGAAGCAGAAACATCAGTAAGCTGCAAAAGTGTACAGATGCTCGATGCCTGTGTAGAGATATATACAAATCACAACTTAAAGAAATATATGTAAATGGATACAGTATCAAACCTGAAGAATGCAATCTAAATTTAGCTGACTGCGGAGTAGTGACAAAAGGATTGGTTTCCCAAGTCCAAAGAAAAACGCCAGTAAAAGCAAGGATAAGAACAGCAATTGAAAAATGGCTCCCCTTCCATGCATGAAACTTGGCTCCATTCATCTCTTCTCCTACTCAATACA
>JANSVA010029835.1:0-14346 GCA_025504915.1 Erythroxylum reticulatum | reverse complement strand
TGTGTAGTAAAGTGGTTTGCCAAATCCTAAGTGGGAGCTTAGGTAGAGGACGTAGGTCTTAGCACCGAACCTCTATAGGTAGAGGACGTAAATGAACCTAAGTTGAATATCCTTCTGCGACAGTCCCTACCACCCATTGCATCAAGATATGTCTAACTCTTATCAATAATTTCAGAATGATGAGACTATCGTTGAATGCTTTCTTATATTTGGTCCTGACAGAAGGCAATGTTTATGTTAGTAAGTGATAATTAATAAAAACTCATATTAAAGCATAAATTTCACATACATTAAGTTCTCTACATTTGGTATTGACAAAGGTCACACCATTATGCTTCTTAATGTGGGTGTGCAAAAAGTGCTGATAGGGTGTAGCCTTCTTGCCCATAGACTTTTCCTACATCAGAATAAAATGTTATAAGTGAACTACAATTTTCAAATTTTCAATAGAGTTTCCTCTATTTTTATGATATTTACCCCCTGATAAAAAAAAGAAGTAATTCAACAATACAACCATATATGGAATCTAACATTTATAACATTATCATTCTCCATAATACACATATATTTTCAAAATTCACACGTCAAATTAAATTAAATACATCAATGTAAAAAAATCAGAATATAAATGTAAAGTGTAAATACTTACAATTTTCTCTGCATGCTCCTAGTGGATAATAGATCCTCCAGTGTGTATAGGAAGACTCTCTCCCTTTAGTCCTCCACGTCTATTTGTAGAATTATGTTGTCAAATGGGCATAGCCTCAAGTGATGTCCAATAATACTACCAATGACTCCATATTTCTTCAGATATATAAGGAGGTCATACACTAGTCTTGTGTATCACACTAAGAAAGTCTCTATAACGTGTACGAGCTTGCCTCTCCCATACTTTATAAATTACCATGTAAAATTTGGTATGCCAAAAAAATTCTTTCTGAGAAAAAGAAAAGCATACTATAAGTACTTATAACCTACAATATTTATCTAATTAATGTATAAAATTAATTAGATAAAAATATAATGTATAAAATTAATTAGATAAAAACACAAAACAATCTATTTTTTAAACCTAAAACTCTTAATAATAAAAATCATTTTTCGCCTGATAGATATTCTTCCATATATAACATTCAAGATCAATCTTCTCCTTAAACTTAGATGTCATATTTCTTGAGCATGTTCTAGACGGAACCAATCTAATACATAAGCAAATTTAGATCATTTTCAAATTTAAACATATAACTTCAGTATAAACCTATAGTGTTATCATGTATGTATTTTCACTCACAAATTATTGATAATTGTGATGTATGTTCTTCCTACTCCCTTAGCTCCAGTTTAGAGGTCACCTCCTTCATCTGTAACATTTATCCCTGATATACCTATCGGTATAGGGGTGGTGGATGGTGTAGGGCTGCTAGATAATGTAGCAGTAGGTACGAAAGGTGATGCCTCATCTAGATGTGCAGTAGCTTGAGGTATAACACCTGTTTTGTTAGCAGCTGCAGAATATGATGCTTCACCTAAAGAGTAATTGGCTCCAAATCATGGTAGCCTTAACCTTGGTCACATCATAATTGTTTTCTCTTTGGTTACATTTTTAACCTGAATTTCACATTTTATTAAATATTCCATTAATATAAAAATATAAATTGAATATATAACAATATATTGTTGATGCATATAATATTCTATTACAAACACAAATTAATAACTATCATGATCACTTAATTGTAAATCAAAATCATCATCATCTTATTTTTCTAAAGAACTAGAATCGAACTCAGACTCCTCTTCAGATATCTCGGCCTCCCTATCCTCTCCAGTAAAAATTTCAATATATCCATTATGTGGACCTTTCAAAGGTTCATTATTATCATATGTAACATATGCATTTATTTCATAAACATTTTCTTAAAACGCTTCACTTTCAAATATTTTATTTTCTTCTTTTCTATGTAATTCAAAAACACCTCTAGGTTTTACTTTGCAAACGGACAACCAATATGACTTATCTCATCCTAAGCTGGGAAAAGGAATATAATACACCTGTATCATTTGCATCGCCAACACAAAAGGTTTAAATTGTCTAAATCTTCTCCGCTAGTTAATTTCAACTAGATTGTATCGGCTATACACTTTTGTACCAACATTAGTAGTTAGATCAAACTAGTCATACTTGAATATCAAACTCCACTTTATTGGCATTATAAGGCACTCAATTTCAAGTATCTCAATAATTTTACCATAATAATCCATCAATTCTTCCTGTATGCAAACCACACTATTTGTTGTTGCCATGCTATGACCATGATATTTTGGATGAAATTTGTATCCATTAATGAAATACACCAGATACAATTTAACAATTTGCAAAGGTCCTTTAACAAGATCATATTTGAACTTATTCTCTATTGGATTTTCTGAGGCCTATAAAAAATTTATCATATTAAATAGTATAATGTCATTGGGACACTTTAATCTGATAATTTAACCATTTTAATAATTGTAAGTGAAAACTTACATATTTCTCAAACCATTGAGGACTTTCAACTTCTTTATTGATATCATCCTATGTTTTTTAGGCATTAGCTCGCATAACCATTCCTTGTATAATCTAATGGGATTATTATGTATTTTAGTTATAAACAATACTAACTTCGAAAACACAAATAATCAATTTAAAAATCAACTTCAACTTATTGCATGAAAAGTTCAACCTTTTGATAGTTTAATAAAATATAACCATGGTCAACCTATATTTCTTCCTCTATTAACATTCTTCATATTGATCATCCATATGTTCATCCAGGATATGTGAAAATAGATAAATTACCATCAACATCGCCCGTTCCTCCCCTTTCGTCATTACAAGGAACTTTTCTTTCTTTTGTGTAAACATACGGCTCAAAATAATGTGAACAAAATGTACTTGCTTCCTCCATTAAATAAGCATTACATATCGAACCTTCAACTTTAGCATCGTTTTCAACATTTTTCTTCAAGTGATGCAAATACCTACATTACAAATAGCTATTGATATACAATTTTGTGATTAAAACATGTTATAACTCCTATTTAAATATTTACTATAATTACCTCTCAAAAGGATAAATGAATCGATATTGAACTAGACCAACAAGTTTATCATCGTGTGTTAAATGCACAAATAGATGCTCCATGCAATCAAAGAAGCTTGGAGGAAAAATCCTTTCTAATTTGCATAAGATTACTAGAATTTCCCTTTCAACTTTTTCCATTTTAACCAACTTTATTTAAGATGATTTTAAGCTTTTGAAAAACAAACTTAATTTTGTTATAGGTTCCCAAACCTTATTTGGTGGCAACTCCCGAAATGCAATTAAAATTAGCCTTTGCATAAACAAATAAAAATCATGATTTTGCATCCGAAATAACTTGCACTTCCTCATGTCCACACACCTTACCAAGTTTGAAACATATCCCCTAAATTTATAGAACATTTAATCTTTACTTTACAAAACATCCTCTAAGTTTTTACAAGTCTCTGACCATTTCCCTTCCAACACTATATCAAGAAATCACATTGAAGTTCAAATATTTATGTTTTACAATTGATTTAATACTATATTACATGGCATTGTTTACACCTGTGAATTGAGAAAGCAAGTTCTCACTGTGACTCCTAGGCTCATGGATTTTTTCACTGATAAGCCTCATAAAAGTTGTAACACAAGTTTTCAGCCTATATACCATCCTAGGGGTTTATTATACAAAGATCTATCTTGACTATTAAACCTATGAATCTTATGTTAATACTAAGTTTGAATTAATCAAATTGAAATTCAATTATTTATGTTTGAATTAATCACCTACAATTGATTTTAATACTATAATACATGGCATTGTTTACACCTGTGAATCAAGAAAGCAAGTTCTCGCTGTGACTCTTAGGCTCGTGGAAATTTTCATTAATAAGCCTCATAGTAACTGGATCATGAGTTTCCAACCTATACACCATCCTAAAAGGTTTATTATGCAAAGAACTATCATGAATTTCTTATGAGTTTCATCTAAATGGTTTATTATGTAAAGAACAAAATCTTGTTTCATTACTATTCATTGGATCATCCATAAGATCTGAAACTCATTCCATATAAAGTAAATACTTATGTAATTCATACATCTACTCATTAATGATTCAAGTGAAACCCAAACATAAATACTTAGACTATTAAAGAAGAATATAAAAACTCATCATTGATTATAAGAATATTCTAAACAACACAAAATCAAAACCTCCTTTGCATACAACAAAATCCAAACACAAATACTTGTACTATTAAAACAACACATATGGTAGAAAATAGTTAGACGACTTACCTGGATAGACGAACAACTACAGACTACAAAGAAGAAAGATGAGTGACGGTTTTTAACATGAAATAGGAGCTATAAAACTAAAATTTCCATATTTAATATAATACATGTGTTTAATAGTTTTGTAGTTATATCTGTTGCATACAACGCCAAATTTCACTATAAGCATTAACACTTAAAACTTTAACAATCAAATATCATTATAATGTCAACACTTAAAACTCTAACAATCAAATATCAGTATAACGTCAACAAAAGTGTTAACACTTGCTAGCCTTTTGCTAGGACTCTATCATTTACGGTAATATAGGGATTCTAGGACCCATTTATAATGTCATATCATATAACTCTTCTAGTTGTAGGTAAAAATAATTAAAATAAGACTCCAAAATTCCAAGTCAATTTTTGTATAATTATCGCCATTCTCATATATATCATATTGAAATATTCATATCTCTTATATTCATCAAATTTCTTAAATCATGAACATTTAAAATCCATTTCCCATATTTTACACGCATTTTTTCCTCAAATCAATTTCAATATTTATACATATTTATTACTCAACCATAAAACTTCTAGAATCTGAACTTATTTAAAAAGCAACCTAATTTGTTGATTCTCTTCAAACTCATATAAGAAAGTTCATAAATAAGAAACAATATAGAAAAAAGAAAGGAATAAAAGAAACCTAAGATTACATTAAGAAAACTTGAAAACCATTAAAAGGAACCTGAGAGAGAATGGGGAGAGATAAGAACAATCCTATGTACTTTTGAAACTTTTAAAATTTATTTAAGATCGATTTAAGAGAGAAACCTTATCCAACTACTTAAACTTATTTAAAAGGTCAAAGCAAGTAGGTGACTATAACTTTTGGTTACTAAAACAACCATAACATACCCTACATATCTTAGAATCTCATTATTTATAACCCTAAGTAAGCTAATCATATAAAGCTAAAACTTTTATGTTTTAGACTTCTTAAAAATGTTTAACTACATGAAAAACAACAAAAAAAACCCTACAACATAGTCCCAAAAATGGACTTACAATCTTTAGGCTTATCAACTACAAAGCATACCCTAACCTGAACCAGCATTAATTAAACATAAAAAAATTACAATGACACAAACAATATATGAAACATTGAGAAACACTTGGCTTATAACATATAAAGGAGAATGACCAACTCTACAAATTAAGTATACAAAAGCCAAAATTCTAAGATGTTACAATTCTTATGAACTATGAAATTCCTATAAAATTTTCACCATTCGACTAAACATTACGAAGAGCTAAGTATTTCGAATCAAATTTGTATTAACTTTTATTTAAAGCTAAAATCTTTATTTAGTTATAAAGGTTGATAGGCAATAATATGATTCGGATCATAGATATATTTCCTTAGTATTGACACAGATATAAACATCATGAAAATATTAAGTGCATTAGTAAGACCAAATGATATAGTTAATTAGTCATATGAATCCAAATTAGATTCATTGTTTCATTTACATAACATGCAACTGATACATTATTTTTACTAACATAATTACCAATAATATCTACAAGAGTAAAATCATTTCCTAAAATTTGAAGTCAATAATCCATAAGTTCATTGGTGTGACTTTATCTAAATTTTGGTTACAAAAGATAGACATAGATTGTTCAAGTAATTAAACTCACTTAACATCATACGATTACATAAATGATTTTATCTAAATTTTGGTTATAAAAGATAGTCATAGATGCTGCAAGTAATTAAATTCACTTAACATCACATGATTACATAAATGCTTCCGAATATACTATTATAAAAGATAGACATAGATGGTGTATATGACATACAAATATGAACGTACTATAACAAATGATCCAAGATGCCATTCCTTATACCATAATTCTAATACACAACAAATGTAAATTCCATAGTTGTTTTATTCATCAATAGGCACACATACTTAGCTTAAAATGTTATTAGATCTTTATAATTCAACTCAATAACAATGTATAATAAGAGTATTCACCTAAGGTAGAATTATTATTATCTTAATATTGGTATGAGTCAGGAAACACTTCAACTCTTTACATGAAAAGAAGAGAGGTTAGACATATAAATAGGAAGGTGTAAAATCGTGAAACAAACAATTACAACCTACCTATATATGTATACAATACTTAATTCATTAACTTTATAAAAATATTAAGTGCATTAGTAAAAACCAATGACATGGTTAATTAGTCATATGAATCCAAATTAGATTCATTGTTTCAAATTATACAAGCAATTGTCCTAATTGTAGTAATTATACAAATTTTAAAAATAACATTATAGTAATTATATAAGCACTCCCATAATTCATATGTAATCAATTTATACTTAAAATAACCTAAAACATTCATTAGAAACAAAGACTAACCATTTAATGGCTAGGACAGTAGCATTGGTCAATTAATTCTATTACAAACTTGTGGTACATGTTATTAAAAGATCAATACAAGGAAACACAAAGGAATAAAGTGTATTGAACCTTGAATCATTCAAAAAAATTACACAAAATTAAAATATACTATGAATATTAACAAAGACATAAATACTAGTACTCTAAATATTCATTATAATTTAAAAAGGAAATAATTATGACTAATAGAAAGAGGAGAAGCCAATAATCTTGCTTCTAAAGAAAACTTATGTTTTTAATCTTAGGAAGCTTATTTTATCACCTTCAAATTTTCCTACAGAATGAAATTCAATTATGAAAAACCAAGAACATCAATTTAAAATAACAAAGTAACTTTTAAAGGGAAGAATAATAGTAATTCTAACCTTTTAGATAGAAAAATGAAATTATAATTTTTTACACAGTTAGGCTTTTATAAGTTAGAGACTAAATTATACGGATTAAGTTATTATTTGAAAGGTTAGTTAGATTAAATTAAATTGATTAAGAATTAAATACAAGTATTTGAATGCTTAACTATTTGATGAATAATGCAATTGAGTAGATGATGGGTAACCTTGATTTCTCTAATATATTTGTTTCATTTCCTTAAAATTGTCACCTATTTAAGTTAAGAGTGATTGAAATTGAATTACTTGAGGACAAGCAAAAGCGTAAGTATGAGAAAATTTAATGTGCATGAAAATGGACACATTTTAAAAGTATTTTGCTTCATTTTCATGTCAAATTATTTTCTTTTACTTAACTTAGATTTATTTTCATATAATTATAATAAATTAACTATAGGATGAAATTATTTAAGAACAAAAGGCTATTTTAAGCAAAAATATAAAGAAAAATATAATTCTTAAAGGAACATAGTTTGGCCTATATGTTCCTATCTATGCCCATGTGCCAGCTTGTGTTATGTGGATTAAGTAAAATAAAAGACATGACCTAGAATAAGGCTTGAAGAGAGATTGTTATGAAATTGAATAAATTTTATTGTGTAATAGGTCCTGAGCCATAGTTGTGCTAAAAATCATATGCTAATTATAAGAGAAATAATATGATCCATAATATAGGGACATGATTGTGGTAGAAATCATGCATTAATTTCAAAAGAAATAAGAAGATACATGGCCTAGGGACATGGGCATGCCAAAGACTATCTCTTCCATAAAAGACATAGATAGATCCATAACATAGGACATGTGTCGAAGGGTATGAAAAACATATATAAATGTCAAATATCCTAATTTTTAGACAACTTTTAGAGATATTGTTTAGACACACCATTTGCTTTATAATTTTAGGGTTAGAAATCTAAATGTTAGAAATCTTTAAGAGACCAATTCTAAGGTTATTTTAATTAAAAAATCAAGATTAAGATACCATGTCAACGTATTCATCTATTGGTAAAATAAGGATTTTTATATAAATCTATTTCTATTACATTTTCCTTATTTTTGTCTATTGCTTTCATTGTTTTGACTAAGATTCATAGCTAAACACTTTTATATGATATATAATGAAATTTCTATTTTTTTTCTCTAGATTTATTCAATTTAATTTATTAATTGAGATATAATTATGTGAAATTTCTTTTATTAATCTTAATGTATGACTTAGTTATGCTAGTAACTAAATTTGATTTTAATTCACTTATGGATGCCTTAAGAGAGCCTACTTATGAATGAACCATAGGTTAGGTAATATGAGTTAAACAAGATGCTTGAGAGAGACTTACGTAATCTTTTTGGTGTTAAGATGAAACCTTCTATGGATCTTATAGATCTTAGTGCATTTATAGGGGGTGTTAGATTAGTATAGATACTATTCAATGTACTAAAAAGTAGATGGTTGTATTGCAAGAGTAGAGAGAATGTAGTTTCAATATAGAAGAACCTATCAGTCCAATTTAACATATCCATTCTAGGTTAATTGAATCATAAAATAAAAAATCATAATAAGGGAACTAATTCTCTAAATTTTGCTATTAAATGGAATTCTCTTTTGGTCAATTATCTTACTACTTATTCTCTTATTTACCTATTTAGGTTTTATTTTATTTCAATTACTTTAATTAAAATCCATAAAATCCATTCTTTTATTTATTTACTAGTTAGTAGTTTTAGGTTTTCTAATCTATACCATTTCCTCAAGAGGTCAACTCCTACTTACTACTATATTACTTGCTAATGAAAGGTACACTTACTTTTGTTATGGGTAATAGATACCTAATACGAAAATTTATAACTAGATAGAGAAAATAATGATTTATTAATATGCATATTTACCACAAATAATAGAAAAGTATATTTTGTAAAGCATGTAATCTTATAAAACATAATAAAGAAAACTACCTACCAATGTTTATGATACTAAAGGTTTACATTACACCTTAATATTTCACAAAAGTTCTAAATAAGACCTTATCCTTATCTAGGATGTCATTTTCTGAGAGAAACAAAGTATTTATATTTCATTGATGAGAACAAAAAAACCATCAAATGATTCACAGGTAATTACAAAAAAAGCCCAAAAATCATATGAGGTTGAAACCTTAATCTAATGGGATTTAGTGTAACTTAAGCCTAGGCAATACTCATACCAAAATAAACTCCAAAAGCATCCAATTGCTTAAGGATTTGTCAAATGGTGAGAAAGTTCAAAGTCACTAGACACCCAATCTCTCAATTGTTTACTCAATGATGGGTATCTTTTATTTGTACTAATACATATGAACCTTCATCTTCTTTGACAATATTTATTAGTTCTTCACCTTCTCAGACAAATTATCAACCATAATGTTTAAATCATCAATTTCAAAAGCACAATATAATGTTCAAATTCTTAACAAAAACACAATATCAAGTTCAAATGCTCATCTAAATCATAACATAATGATGAAGGTCTGTCCAATAAAGTCTTAGAAGACGTTGCAAACATGGGCTTGGGCCCAAATGATGAAGATGGTTCCATCATAGAAAAGGAAAATATTGATGATGATTTTTTGGGCTTAATCATGAAGTTATAGGTCTATTTGAAGCCATTTGGCCTTTGTAAGGCTACATCTCATATTAATCCATTGCCTTATGATGAAGATGATTTTGAGAAGCCCATTAAAGAAGACCAAGACATCCAAGGAGGCTGCTGCTCCATTGGTTGGCGGCATAGAGTTGCGATCACCTGATTGAAGCTAATAAAAGCATCTAATGCTAATTATTTCCATTCGGAACTTGTTTTATCTTTCCTTTATTGTATTGGCTGTTTTAAAAACTTAAATTTTCTTTTTAAAGTCCATTAGAGCCACAGGCCATAAAGGGAGTGCAATGAGGGGTCAGTTTTGTGACTTTCCATTTTGCAAGCTTTCCTTATTTATATGTTGATTGTATTTATTTTTTTCGACATATGTGAATCAAATAAAAAAACATTTTTGGCCACTTTTTATTGTGATTTATCATTAGGGTTGTTAGTTTTTCCTAAACTAACATTTGGGGATTGATAGATTTCCAAAAACTATTCGCTTTCTACACCCTCATCTTATCGCCAGATTCGACCTACCCACAAGAAATTAGTCATATCTCCCAAACCACACATCTGATTTATGCAAACTTGATATCCCTGGAAACTAGATAGGAAAACCTGCAATTTCATTAAGACTTTTTCCCAAAATTCCCAGCCAATCTTTCCAGAATTCATCCACAATCAGACTGTTTTCACCATAACCTTTCACCAAAATCTGACCTAAACGCATCCAATCAACCTGAGCCTTAATCAGCCTATTTTGCCATCATCTTTACACTTAAATCGCCATCAAGTGGAACCAGAGCTAGGTTAACCTATTTCCCTTCACCGAAAACCGACCATGACCACCATTCCATCCAAAGACCAACCACCATTCACTAATAAAGAATTGTTGCAACTGCTTGAACAGCTCCACCTTGAAAATGCGACCTTGAAGGCAAAAGAATTAGCTTTTTGACCAGCCTTAAGAGGTAGTAGAATTTCGAGCCCTTCACTTCTGGAGGGGGAGATTCATGAAGAAGATGATGGAGACCCATATGACTATGATGATGGGTATGAAGACAGGGATTTTGAAAGGGGTAGACAAAGAGGGCGTGGAAGAGGTGCCAGAGGAGGTCTAGGCCGTGCAATAATGGCTAGACCACAACAAAATAGGCAAGATGAGTTCTACACCTTTAAGGTAGAAATTCTGGTGTTTAAGGGTAAGTTAAATCCGAACCTTTTCTTAGAATGGGTGTGTACTGTTGAAAGGATATTTGAATGTAGAAATGTGAGTGATGAGAAAAAAATGAAACTTGTTGCGATGAAATTGAGAGGTTATGCTAGTTTATGGTAGGATAATGTTCAGAAAAGGAGAGATAGGGAGCATAGTCATAGGATTGCAACATGGTCTAGGATGAGATAAGAAATGGAAGAAATATTTATGCCTCCACAATATAGGCAAAAAATGTTGAACAAAATGATGAGTTTGACCTAAGACCCACTCTTGGTTGAGGCATATACAATGGAGTTTGAAAATCTATTATTAAAGTGTGATTTGAGGGAGGATGAAGAAGTTATGAATGCAAGATCTCTTAGGGGTTTGAAAATTGACAATAGAGATATAGTTAGCCTTTATCAATACAACACCTTCACAAAACTTAAAAGACTAGCCTTGCAATGTGAAAACAACCTCAAACTTCTAGTCAACCAAAGACAATCAAAGCCTACCTACATTCCACCTTCACCAAAAACTCCATTTACTTCTACCAAGCTCGGTTCATCAAGCTCCACACCAACCATGTCCAATTACACTCCTAGATTCTTGAGCATGAGCCAAACTACACCACCAAAATTCATTCCAAAAACTACCAAGCAAATTGTCCCAAAAAATCAACAATGATGCTTCAAATGTCAAGGATTTGGACATTTCCAATATGAATCCCCAACAGCCAAAATCATCACCATTCAAGAGGCCATCGAAGTAGACCATCAGTTGTTGAGAATGGATGACAACATGGCTGAATATGAGGGAGAAGAAGGGCTGGTCGTTAGTGAAAACATGGAGGTGAGTTTTGTAAAGGGGCATTAGATGGAGAGTTATTAGTGTTGATGAAGATATTGAATGTGGAGAAAGATGAGAATCAAGATTGGAGGAGGAAGACATTGTTTAATTCAAGATGTTTATCCAAAAGAAAGCTTTATGAAGTTATAATAGTTAGAGGAGCTTGTGAAAATGTTGTTGCTACAAAAATGGTTGAAAAACTTAGTCTCAAATCAAAACCACTTCCCCACCCTTACAAACTTACTTGGCTTGATACCAAACACGAAACCAAAGTTAACAAAAGATGCCTTATTCCATTTTCCATCAAGAAGTACCAGGATGAAGTATGGTGCCAGGTTGTACCAATGACAGCTTGCCACTTGCTTTTGGGCTGACCATGGCTTTATGACCAAAATGTTGATCAAAAAGGGAGAGCTAACACCTATTCACTTGTCAAAGATGGGTAGCAATTCAAATTGCTACCACTTAAACCAAAATTTTTTGGAGGTAAGAAAAGAGAGGAGGGAACTATAGGACTACTCTACATAGAAGAAAAGAGTGTTGTTTTACAAAGTTTACCATTATATGTTCCATTAGAGATTGAAGATAAGGAGAGACCGAGAGCTGAGCTACCAAAAGTAATCCAACCTTTAGTAAGTGAGTGTTCTAAAGTTTTTTCACAAACACTTCCAATAGGTTTACCACCATTTAGAAAAATTCAACATACCATAGATTTCATTCCACATTCCACCATTCCTCATAAGGAAGCCTGTAGGATGAACCAAAAAGAGCATGAAGCACTTCAAAATTGTGTCAAAGAGTTGTTAGAGAGAGGTTTCATTAGAGAGAGTGTTTCACCTTGTGTTGTACCGGCCTTTGTTGTTCCAAAGAAGAACGGTAAGTGGAAAATAACGATCGATAGTAGGGTTGTCAACAAAATTACTATCAAGAACCGTTATCCAATTCCAAGACTTGATGACATGTTAGGTCAACTTCATGGGGCACAAGTTTTCACACAACTTGATCTTGCCAATGGGTTTCACCACACTAGAATAAAGGAAGGAGAAGAATCGAAGACGACTTTCAAGTCTAAGGAAGGCCTTTATGAGTGGTTAGTGATGCCAATAAGGTTGTACAATTCACCATCAACTTTTATGAAGCTTATAAATGAGGTATTAAATCCATTTCTTAATAAGTTCATGGTAGTGTACTTTGATGACATTTTAGTCTATAGTCCAACTATTGATGAGCATGTTATGCATTTGAGATTGGTTTTTGAAGTGTTGGATTGAGAGAGTTTATATGCTAATCTTAAGAAGTGTGATTTCTATACTTATAGCATCACATTTTTAGGGTTTGTTGTATCTAATCATGGGATTAGTATGGACCAATCTAAGGTGAAAGCAATTGTAGAATGGCCAATTCCTACCAACCTGTTTGAAGTTAGGAGTTTCCATGGGTTTTGTTTATTCTATAGGAGGTTTATTAGAAATTTTAGCACCATTACTAGCCCCATAATAGATTGTATGAAGAAGGGACAGTTCAGATGGTCTCCACAAGCCATAATAACTTTTAATAAATTAAAAAAAGCTATGACTAGTGCAACGGTTCTTGTTTTTCCAAATTTTGCCAAACCATTTGAGTTAGAATGTGATGCTAGTGGGATAAGCATTGGGGCTATTTTGAGTCAAGAAGGTAGGCTAGTTTTAATTTTTAGTGAGAAGCTTAATGAGGCTTGAAGGAAATATTCAACTTATGATCAAGAATTTTATGCTTTGGTGAGAGCACCTATGCATTGGAGTCATTACTTGTTTGCTACCCCATTTGTGCTTTACACCGATCATGAGGCTTTGAAATACATTCAAAGTCAAGCACATTTGAACAAGAGACATGTTATATGGGTTGAATATATTCAAACTTTTGATTTTGTGTTGAAACATCAACGTGGTTTCAAAAATGTTGTTGCTAATTCTTTGTCAAGAAGACATGTTTTGTTGAGTTCTCTTCAAGCTCAAGTTATTGATTTTAATCACATTAAACATATTTATGATACTGATTCTAATTTTTGTGAAGTATGGAAATTGTGTGAAAATGGTGCTTACAAAGATTTTGTGAAGCACAATGATTTTCTTTTCAAAGGTGATGCTTGTTGTATTCCAAATTGTTCACTAAGGGAGATCATTTTGAGAGAGATACATGGAGGTGGACTAGCTGGTCATTTTGGTAGAGAGAAGACTTATGCTTATGCTCAATCCCATTTCTGTTGGCCCAAAATGCTCAAGGATGTAGTAAGGCTTGTTTCTTCTTGTAATACATGTAGAAAAGCTAAAATGGGATCACAATTAACCGGCCCATATACACCTTTGCCTACAGAAAGAATACTTTGTGTAAGAGACCTGAAGAGGCTCTAGAAGGGAAGAAAGAATACTTATAAAAGTGTTGAAGTATAGTGAAATCTCAGACGAACTCTGAGGACTGGATGTAGCC
>JANSVA010029825.1:0-14346 GCA_025504915.1 Erythroxylum reticulatum | reverse complement strand
AAGATGATAGAGCAAAGAGATTGTTAGAAAAGTACAAGTGGTAACTTATGATGTTCATCCTAGTAGGAATACGCCGGGACATCATTTGGCAACTAAGAATGCAGAATTAAGTGACTGAATGTTAAAAAAAAATTACTGACGGTTTTAACTGTCAAGGATATGCATAAGGATTACTTTTTGGAGTTCATAGGAATATGAGATCAATGTACAGCTTTGATTGACTTTAAGCATCACTATCATTATTATAATGCTTTCATTGGAATACTGTATGAGGAGTTAGATGACAGAAAGAGTTGTTCGCTTTTGTATTGTGATGATTAAGGCCTAACATGGTTGAAGGCCAAAAATTAGTTGGAGAGGTTATTGATAAGTGAAATCGATCCGTATTAGAAATCAAGTGATTCAAGAAAGATGAATGATTTTGGTAAATCCATGCCAAAGGTATGGAATACTGTGAGATATACATAAGAGTTAAACGTACGGATACTAAGAGATGTGAAATTTGAAGCAAAAGGTAAAATGTTTACGAGAGTATCACCTTCCCAAGGCATGCTTACAGTAAGTACAAAATGAGCTCAGATTAGGATAAAGAATCAACTAAGCTTGAATTGTATTGGTCCATATGTAATTACTAAGAATCGAACCATTAATTTATGAGTCAATGTTACCAACAAAGATGTGTTATTGCAAGTATGTTAGGAAA
The DNA here is from genome assembly GCA_025504915.1 of Erythroxylum reticulatum. Classification (NCBI taxonomy): domain Eukaryota; kingdom Viridiplantae; phylum Streptophyta; class Magnoliopsida; order Malpighiales; family Erythroxylaceae; genus Erythroxylum; species Erythroxylum reticulatum. The sequence goes on along the minus strand of JANSVA010029825.1, from coordinate 13,643 downwards.
TATCGATACAAGCTGACATAGAGGAAATGTCAGCACAAGAAATGAAATTTGCGAGTAATCTGAAACCTAATGGGAAAATAGTTAAGAAAGTGAAAGACCAAGTAAGGGATAGAAAGACTTGGTAAGTCTATCGACTATGATCAATTAGAATAAATTATCCAAGTGAGTCTATTGATTATGGTCATTTGAAAGAAATTATTTGAATGATAAAATTAACTAGGAAACGGAGGAAGCATACCCCTACCTCTTGATCAGTCAGATGAGAATTTCGAGGACGAAATTCTTTTAAAAGGGGAAGAAATGATGGCCTTTGAATTCTTTTCTTATTGAATAAGCATGATTTTAATTAATTTTTGAGGTCTTGATTGATTAATTATTTTTGTTTGGAGTTTAAATAGCATGTCAATGATTGGAGGATTTATTTCTTGGATTGATTGAATTGAAGTATTAAAGTTGTAAGATTGTATAAGGGCAAATTGGGCATGACACTTAAGGTTATAAGGCATAAGGCATAAAGAAAGGGTAGAATGGACTTTTTATACCCATTAAGTGTATGAATTGAAATAAGAAGAGGGGTCTTGCTTTAAGAAGAAGATAACAACGTGAGTGAGGGAGAGAAGAAGAGAAATACGAAAATGGAAGAAGAAAAGAGAGGGTTTTTTTCTTGAGAGAAAAGAAGGAAGATCTAAGGTGATTTTGAGGTTGATCAAGAACAGAAAGGAAGAGAAAGAAGAGAAAGAAGAGCTAGGGTTTTATGGTGATTGAAGAGCTTTGGATAAATCAAGTAAGTATAGTCATAAACCCTCTTTGATTTGTTAAATGAAGCATGTTTGATGATAGTTAAAAGTGATAATATAGTGAATACGTGTAGGAAGTTATCGATGAATGGTTTATGTTAATGTTTTATTGTTTGGTTAATGATCAAGATAGATCATGATGTGTTTATGTATGATTTTAGGGTTGAAATGAAGTTGAAAATGAAGTAGAAAAGATGGTTTTATGTTAATATGGGTTGTATATGAAAGGGGGGAAGTGAAAGGATAGAAAAAATAGAAAAATGGGTCGTCAGTGTGAGTTTCTGGGGACTTTCGCCGCGGCGAAACCCTAACTTCGCCAAAGCGAAGCCCATTTTTCTTGCATAGACATGTTTTCGTATTTTGACCATAAATTTTTGTGTAGATGTTCAAATGAGAAGATTTTTAATTTGGTGTAAACTAGAGACATAGGGATACAAATTTTATGAGGAAATTGAGTTCAAATTTAGTCTCTAAGGATTTCAATTTTTGGATGGAAGTGGAGCATAGAATACTATTTCAATATAAGACCAGTCTGAAAATGTTTTTATTATAACTTTTAGAGTGCTGAACCAAATTGAATGATTTTGGAGTATTTAGAAACTTAAGACAATAGGGAATATTTTTCTAGAAGAAAGTATTATCAAATTTCTTCATTTACTTGAGCATAAATTGAAATTCCTATTGAATGGAATTTTTGGCTATTGTTAAAGGAAATCAAGGAAAGCAAGAGGATCAAGTGGAGAGGCATCTTTGAGAAAGTTATAAGCAAGGAAATTAAATTGGGTACATGTTTATAATAGAGTGAATAAGCCACTACTGCTTTCTTAAATCAAAGAAGTTTTCTGATTTTCATTTGCGTCATAATGCTGCATTTCTTGTCCATGAATGATTTATGAAATTTGTTACGTGTTTGTTACATGGGTTGTGTGATGATTTATAAAAGTGATTTTCTTTTGAAAAGATCAAATGTATATGAATACATGTTTTTGAGAATGGATATCAAGTATATGAAAAGGCAAGTTTACAAGAAGTGTCATTTTGGGCAACAAGCTTACAAGATTTTGAAACATATGTGTTATGTGAGTTTGGGGTAGTGCCTGAAGAATGTCACGTGCACGTTGACTAAGTTAAGGCTTCTCCCACCTGCCCACTAGTGGCTTAGAGCTCCTCATGGACTCCCTCAAGTTTACGACTACACATGACCACTATGTGGAAATGTGTAGTGCATCATGTTTATGGTTATACCCAAACCATTCTAATATGCTTATGTGCTCATGATATGTTTGACATGATGGATGCATACATGATTTGTACTATTATGAATTTTTTACAAATTTAGAATTTCATGAAACAAGTGTTTGATGATTCTTATTGCAAAATTTCTATGGTTTCAAAATGTAAAATGGCAATGAATTTTTGAAAAGAACTTTTGGCTTATCTTTTTATTATAAATTGTTACCCACGAGCCTTCAAGCTCACTCCCCTTTCCTCCCCCATCTTCAGGTAATGAACAAAAGGGAAAGTGATCAAGAGCATAAAGGCATTTGGCAACTACAAGATAGTTAGCTTTTGTACTAAGTTAGATGATTTTTTTAGTAGCTTTAATGGTGTATCGAATATAAGGGTCCATATGTAATTTGTATCAAGCGAATGATGTCATGTTTATAAGTGATTGAAAGTTTGTAAAACTCGAGATATAGGATTTTTGTGAAGGAGGAGAATTAGTTGTAAGGAGTTAATTAAATGAAAAGAGATTGGAGAGTATGATGAGATAATATTGAATTGTTATGAAATGATGATGCATTGGAGCGAGTGATTTTTGGGACAACGTAAATTGAAAGCAAGGAAAGAGTGATGTAGAAACCATTGGAAATTTTAGGTTTAGGGGTTAAGTTTCCAAGGTTTCGCTACAACGAAACCACAAAGGTTGCCGTAGTGAAAATAGCATTATAGGTTTGACGCGGAGAAAGTTAACTTTCTTGCCGCGGCTAAAATAAAATTTCAGGTTCACCACAGCAAAACAAATAGTTCTCCGTGGTGTAAAATTTCCGAAGGGTCCAGAGGATTTTCTCGCGTATATTTCCTGCGGCGAAACAAGCAGTTCATTGCGATGAAGCCCGTTGTTTGCTTCCGAGGGATTTTTCCTTCCAAATGAAGGGTTTTTGATAGTAAGACGCTCACGATTTTACATGAGTTTCAAGAGTTGCGTTCCAAAAAAATCGAGACCCAACAGTTTTGGTAGCAGAGCATGAAGTTGAGCCGATAATGGTTAAGGTGTTTTTTTTGGAAACAGCTCAAGCCTTATGATTTTCTGCAAGAGTTGGACTCCAAAAATGGGGTCCAACACTTATTAATACTTTCGTGTTTAACTTCTGATTTAAGTGGTTGAATTCAATTATCGTGGTTACTTTCCGTTGCATTGTTTATTTTAAGTTTCATATCTTTTCAGCTTTAGATTTTAAGATTAGATTAGTCCCCCTTCTCATGGGATCGACACTTTTTATATTACAATCACAACTCGTGTGCTTGCGATGTTTGAGGGATTGTAAATTTTAAAGCTAAACAATATGATATGAAAAAGAGACTTAAGGGAGACAGAACTATTTGGGATGACAATGACATCTCAGAAACATTGATTACTAAAGAAGATGATGATGATGATGATGATGATGATGAACAAATGGTACTATTATTAACACAAGGAAAAGATTAGAAGAATGTTAATAAACAATAAAAGACATAGAATTACGAATAAATTTCAAGAATTTAGGGGTTTGGTGTATTAATTGTGCAGTGGAAAAGATGTAATATTCTTTTTGGTTGGTTTAAAGCTCCAAGGAATTGGTGCTTATCCTCCTATGCTGATTTTTCTTTATGTTCTTTCTCATTTCATATTCAAATAGACAATTATATATGTTTAGTTTGAAATCATGTTATAAAAATGATTAGGTTCATTTTTATGAATTTTTAAATATAATTTTAATTGTTAAAAACCCTTGATTTAAAATACCCTTTAAAGTGGACTCCATTTGGGCCCTATTATATTACGGGCTTAGTTTTGAATTAATTTCATACAAGATTTTCCTTGAAATATCTTCTTATTTTCTTTTGAAGAGTTTAACAACTTGAGCTCCTAAGTATCGAATTTTCTACTATGTATAGCTTGTTGTTTTCTTTTCAATTAAAAGCCCAAATTAGGGCCTAAAGTTTTTTAGTTTGATCAATTTTGGGCTAAAACTTTTAACTTGCTCAAAGAAGGTTTAAACTTTCATAAGTCTACTCAATTTTAGGCTTTTTTGGACAAAAACTATGGTGTGTCATACACACGCCATTACATATAGGTTAGTTAATGTTTAGATGCCACGTTAAAAACCCATGTACAAACTAAGCCAGGTGGATCTTCATAAAACAAAAAAATATTTAACTTCATTTAAATTTTTACTCTTTAACCCTAAATCAACTTTTAATCCCCCAAATTTTCACCATGTTTCTCTCAGTTGTGCAATCACTCCAATCTCTACATGCATAATCACTTCCTATATAATCGTGGATCCTCTTTTTAATAGTGTAAGCTTCTTCGTAGTGTTTGCTTTCTCTTTTGAAGTTCGAGGTGAATGGGTGGTTGGGTTTTTGGAGATTCGGAACATACATATACCCCTTTTGCCTAAGATTTCCTCCCAAATTTTTCTTCTTATTTATAATTGGATTTTGAATAAGTAGTGGAAGGTAGTGATGTACTAGTATTATGATTGAAGTCCCAAATAGTGAACAACTCGTGGTCCCTTTTAATTTTTATATATATTTTTTTGTGTTTGAATCTACACTTTACTCCTTTCCCCTTTTTTCCTTCTTATGGAAAGTTTCGTTAACAATGTAATTTAGGTAAATTCCTTTATCTTCTTTAAATGGGTTTGATTATAGGGTTGAATCGCGTGTAAAATATAATTATTTTCATGTACAATTCTTTTATACATTGTATGTGGGATATGATCAAGTCTTCTCTCTCTATCTACTTCACATTGTATGTAAGATATGATTTATTTCACTTGGTTTAGCTTCCTCGGTGCTTATCCATGTTTTTTTTTTCCATTTGCTTAGTTTGAGATAAAGTATAGCATTCATAGAAGAGATGCAAATTTTTAGGAGCATACAAATTCAGTTATGTAGACATCATTTAGCTATCAATGGTTGTATAATTAACATTACAGCATTGTAATTTACCTATTAGATGAAAAGGTAGATTAGAGGATTGAACTACATTTTCGAAGACTAATAGAGATACTAATAGGCTATTATTTGATGTGTTAATTTGGGTCAATTGTGTAGTGCTTCAAGGTAGATATTTGCTAAGTTATTGTTTTTATACTATATTTGGGTATAGGGTTGTTTTGAAGAAAAGAAGGAAAAAGTGGCTAAAATGGAAAAGACATCGAAGCCATTGGTTTAGTGTGTTTTGGACATATGAAGAAAACAAGACAGCAACAAATTAAAATTATGTATGTGTGAAATGTTGCGAGCATGTGTGAAACGCTACGTACCAAAGACATCAGTTGGGAATACTTGAGAATGAGCTCAACTAGTAGTTCTTCAAGGTAATGGGGTTGATTAAAGGATCCAGTTTGTTGTTTTCTTGTTTTTAATTTTTTTTAGTGGAAATTTTTAAAAATATCATCTTTCGCAGTAGAGGAACGCGTTCTAAGCTTGATTCAAGATCATACAAGTTGATTTCTTCAACTTACCCAATTGAATGGGACTATGAAAGAGAGGCTAAATATTATTACTATAATTTGAAAGCAACTAGATGGATTTTATGGACTGATAAAAATCCAAGAAGAAGGTTTTATGGCTATCGACTTTTTCCAATAATTTTGGTACATTTTGATGTTGTTTTCTATAAATATATTCATATTTTTCATTAACAAATTGCTATTTTTTCTTTGATGGTAGAGTGAAAATGTGTAACACCAACATACCCCCTGGGAGGATATACAAATGCTACGCAAAACTGAACCAAAACATACCAATCATTTCAAAGCATTCTCAGAAACTCAAGCCGTACACATTACCTTTCATTAGATGTTTTTAAATAGAACATATCAAAGATATTTTACTTATCCAAATACATGCCATAATTTTAAAAGCCAACCTATATTAAGGTTATTACAAACCATTTACAAGATATTACAAACCATATCCACAAATATACAAAATGTCTCATTACACTAATTACAACCCAAAAACAACTCAAAAACAAAGCAAACTGAACATGTCCAATACAAAATACATTCTTCTTGGGCACTGCAGTTGTCTTTATCCCAAACTTTAAACCTTCTTATCAGAACCTAAACGGAGGCAAACTACCATGCTAATCATAAAACTTAATGGGGAATAACTAAACAGGATATAAACTGACAACTGTTTCTAACAGTCGCATAACATTCACATATACTAAATCATATCATATCACAACAATCTTTAATTGTTCATATTAAAGAGAAATCCAAACATTATATGTCTCAGAACAAATTATGATTGATCAATATAGAACTTTCTTACATCGAAACAGAACTCATAAACATCATAAGAGAATGTATATGTATCAGAACTGAATATCAAAATAGGATATAACTCTTTCATATTAGAATATGGCTTGTATCATATCAGAATATGTTTTGTATCAAATCAGAGCTTGTCTTGTATCAGGTGAAAACTTGTTATATCAAAATTGAACATGTATTAGAACACAAAATAAGTTAACCTACTAATCCTTTTTTTTACAGAAGTGGGTAGGGACCAGAAAAGAAGATACCATCATTAGTATCTCAAAAATAGAAGAAACTTATGTCTCAAAATTAGGGGACACTATAGTGTCGATAATCAGGGGATATCATAGTGTCAATAATCAAGGACACCTTAGTGTCAAGTTACAAGAGCAGCTGCAGATCCTTCTAGGCATGCCTATTTACCCATAACTAGAACTTGGCAGTTTTAAAACAAAGCATCTACATTTCAAAATCCTCATGTAAAAGTTATATTGTAAAACATATGACTTTATTCCATTTTTCTCAACTTGAACATATTCATTCACATTTGATCAAACTCAACATGCCTTATAAAGATAAACATTTGCAATAATGCACCAATGGATACTTAAGTAATTACGTTTTGTAAGTAGTCACCTAAGTTACCAATTCATAAACATTCATAACTAACACATCACTTAAATCATTTAAATCACATTTATGTTTATAAGTATACTTTATTTCTTTATTAACTTATAAGTACCAAATTTGAGACTTTGATATCAAAATAACACCTTCCATAAGTTATTACCTCAGTTGAAAATCCAAAACCTATTAAACCTTTAACCAATTAATCTAATCTCAAACTAGGTTCATTACAAACCCTAATCAACTTCAGTTATACCAATGTAAGGTATATTATTCTAATATGGTTCAACAATTGCATAAAACAAAGATTACCATGTTAAGGCCTTGCTTACGACCGTAGGGTACATTCCCACGATCGTGACAGAAGCTAATGCATCTACCACGATCGTGGGATGAGTGCCATGATCATAGCTTGACTATTATCATGCAAATTCCAGATCTAAACATCTCCTTTCCAAATTCCAAAACACTAGCATCACAATCCCTAAATCATGCTTCAAGTATACCTCAATTACATGCCAACTTCTCATCAATTTCATTCCCAATTTCAACTCAAAATCACTCATTTATTAGCTCGTAAACCATTGTCTATCATGCAACAAAATCTATAGCAAAACCTATCAGACAAGCATCATGCTCGAGATCTCATTGTATTATCAATCCAACATATATTCCATTCCAATTCAATCATCACAGAACTCGTAATAATACATACTATCAAGTTTAGAATTTCCTGCCCTAATTAACTTCAAGTTCCTTCTTCAAAGAACTAAGTAATCCAACCCTTCATGCAACCAACACACTTCCAAACTTAAGGTATATATAGGATGATCTTAACACTAAGATGATAACACCATCAAGGGTAGTATAAAAGTAGTTTTCTTAATGTGCAAGGATTCGTAAGCGTTGATGACCAAAATCAAGTAAAAACTCCAAGAGGTATGAGTGAGAGAGTTTCAATGGAGAGAGTGCAAGATGGTGAAGAATGAGCAAAACAGAAATTACTCTAGTAGAAACTTGTTTCATCCAATGCTAGGTGTCATCAAATTGTAACAACATATGACACTATGCATGTATCACATATTTCCTACATTTAAGCTACTAATTGTCACATTTCCATTAAGCCATTTTTCATTTAATGAATGCTTCCAAATGCCACAATTCAATCAGGCCACTTGTCAATCAACCAATGTTACCAAATGTTAACATATTAGCTATGCTAATTGTTAATGCATTAGCTATGCCAATTGTCACTAACTCATAAGCTTAGTCATTCTAATTTTTCATGTATCAACTTGACTTACCACTTGATAATTTTCCTAGTCCAAATGTACATTTTAAGACCTCAATTCTCTAATGGTGGCTATTAATTCCAAATCACTAAGTATAATCCATTAGACTAAAATTCTATCCATATGCAATTCACATTCAAATCATAGCTCAATTTTAACACCTATCACACATGTACTTTCATGAACATATAAAATTTTAACTAGGGTATAATTTAGGGCCTTACAAAATATTTTTGGATTTCATGAATGGCATGATCAAAGATTTTCTTCAAGAGCAAGATAGATTATTTGAGAGCTAAAAAACATAGAGAAGATGTTATACCATCAAAGTAATATACTAAAGGCTGAAGTGGCAGAGTTAAGAGAGAATGTAGTAGATGTTTTGGAAGCTAAAATGATCATAGAAAATTTGAAGTTGAAGAATGAGGTAGATGCCATGAGGAGTAGTAATGAAATACATTCAACAAAGTGTTGGAAATTTGTATCTTGTTTAAGCTTGTGTTTAGTAGTTTTGCTTATGTTTGTTAGCCTAAATAATGAAGGTAATTTAGGCAATAGTTGTATGTTTAAATCCTTACTTGGAAATGATTTTATGTAGTAGAACAATGTCTAAATGTAATTAAGCTTACCTGATATTGGAAACTGCAATTGTTTCATGATTCAACATCTGGAACCATATTATGATTGTGACATTAAGGACTTATATCTTGGAAATTATGTGCTGTAAAATTATGACGTTAATTGTTCACTTGTTTACTTTTTGAATTAACAATGTACATCTTATGTAAATGCAATTGAGCTTAGTGAAAGTGTTTTGTGGAATACATATAAACAAATGCAGTTTCATCATCTAGCTTTCATAAACTTCAAAAAATAAGAAAAAACCTAAAAGAAAAGCAATTCAGACAGAAGTTGATAGTCATTGCATTCATTTTCAGTTCTTTGTTTAGTACACAAATATAACAAAATTGTTCAGTTCACTAACAAACACATTTTAGTTTACATTTTCTCCTTTCCCTTTGAAGATGTAGTTTGAATTTCTTAACTTGGATTCATATGCCCAGTAACAACTTGCTTACTCTTTTTCTATTTCAGCCCAAGGTTTGGAAGTCTTTGACTTTGCCTTCCAGGTTGTAGATAAAATGCAAAAATTGTTAACTTACGTTGTATCACTTAATTAATGTTTAATAAGAATGCAAATATTTAACACTTACATTTAGCATCTACAACCCTGTGGTTTGATTTATGTATATCCCCATCCCTTCTATGCATTTCTTGAACTTCCTATTTGCTTCTTGTTGAAGAGAAAAGTAGGTGATAGGTCTTTTTCTTAAAATTTTTGTTTGAGAATTTGGGCTAGATTCGCCAACACCAAACATCCTCATTCTGCTTCCATCATCCGCAACACCATAACCAGGCCCTCTTCTCCCTTTAGTGGCCTTTTTGGTGGTGGCTTTTAAAGATGTAGAAATATTTGTTGTTTCTGAAGCATCTCAAGGTGTTGGGAGAACAACTGAGGCTATTGCATTTGCATTTCCACACACATGAGCATTTGGGGTGTTGGCAATACTTGAAGCAGTTATGGCACTAGCAGATACAAACTTAGTAGTAAAGACAGAGGCAAAGGCAGAGACATTTGGTCCAGTATTGTTAGATGCAAATGCAGAGGCATTTACTGGGATTTTAATTTTGGTTTGAATTGTGGGTATGTTTTTTGGGGATGATTGTGAGTTGGAAATGTTTTGCTCCATATAGAAATGAGTTGACTAGTCTGGGTAAGGATTTTGAAACTGGGCTGGAACCTGTTATTGATAACAGTGAAAATGAAATAAAAAAACATATTAGATTTCCATTACTATGGAAAAGAATCTTAACTATACCACAGAAAATACAAAATAACACATAAATTACCTCTCTACCCTTCTAAGAATAGCCTCTTTTGTTGTGTTCTTTTGTATAGCAGTGGTTGTATGTCATAATCATGCCCCTCCAAGACATGTGGTCAGTATTTTGCTTTTTAGTCGTTTTTGTATTGTTTTGACGCTCATCAACACCCTTTTTTCTAACTATTTTAGGCTTACTAAGTCCTTATTTGAATTATAATGGCCTAACAATTTCTTCATTGCTAATGGTTCAGTCCTTCTTACCAAGCATTGGTTGAATAACCTTCCCATATGCTTTGACATATTCACTCTTCCATAACCAACTTGAAGTGTACTCTTTAATATTAATCCTCTCTTCCCTAATGGCATATATGGCATGTGCATAAGGAATGTCAGAGAGCGTATATTTCCTACAAGATCATATTTTGTTTTGAAGCCTCACCACATATCTATTCTCATCATGATCAACCTCATACCCTCTTTCTCCATTATGATGTATTGAACACTATTGAGCAATGTTGGCACTCTTATCAACAACTAAAACTGACAGTCTCTTTGCATGTAACAGAGTCTTATTGAATGCTTCGCATAAGTTATTGTCAACTAACTCAATCGTAGGATCTTCCCCTTGGAAAGCCCTTCACCATTGCTAAATTGGTGTATAACTCTCAATATCTTCTACTACCTTTTCCCCTTTGTTTTAAGTTAAAATGAATACCTAACTTTCATCGAGAATTTGAACATCTTAGAGGATAAAGAAATATTCGACCTCTATATATAATTTGTAAACCTATGTCTCTAGTTTACTCCACATTGAAAATCATCTCAATTAGAACCCTACAGATCCAGTTATATTCAAAATGCCGAAACGTGTTCAGTAAAATAATACCAGCTCATACTATTCCCAACAGATTCCTTCACTTCCTTCAATCAAAACCTCTTTCCAATCAATTCAGAAAGGTACCAATTCTTTTATGGAGAGACAGCACAATGTGTGAGGAATCTATTTTCTCAAGGATCACTTCGTTTAAAGGTTGGATAATAAAGATTGGGCTGAAGGAATCAAACAAGGTTCCGTCCTCAATCATATTGAACCTGATTTAGGAAAATTAGCATAACTTTTTCTATGGATATAGTATTAAGGTTTTATTTAGATGTTTTGAAAGAAAACTTCAAGATATACAACTTTTATGAAGACCTTAAAGACAAAATCTACCATCTGTAGGGTCAAATATGGGACCCGATGATAGCATCAGATGAAACCAGACGAAGGGTTAGATGAATTTGAAAAATGGTCATAACTTTCTCTAGAGAACTCTGATTAAGGTGTTCCTTAGATGATTCGAAATAAATAATCTCTACAACTTTAATATAGACCTTAAAGATAAATTCTATCATCTTTAGGGCCAAAAGTGGGACTAAACAATAGGATTAGATGAAATTAGATGAAGGGTCAGATGAATTGGGAAATGGTCATAACTTTCTATATAGAACTCAGATTAAGGTTTTATTTACATGGTTCAAAAGAGAACTTCAAGATATACAACTTTCATGCAGACCTAAAAGACAATTTCGATCATTTATAAGGTCAAAAATGGGACCCGATGATAGGATCAGATGAACCTGGTCAAATGAATTGAAAAAATGGTTATAACTTTCTCTAGAGAAATTAGATTAAGGTGTTCTTTAGATGGTTCGAAAGAGGATTTTAATATCTACAAATTTTATAAAGACTTTAAAAACAAATTCTATCGTATAGGATGTAAATATTTGACTAGACGATACAAAATGAACAGTGATCAGAAGAAGTTTCAGTCTAAGACCTATTTGGAATAATTAGTATAACTTGCTCTAAAGATATCGGATTAAGGTGTTCTTTAGATGGTTTGAAAGAAGACTTCAAAATCAACAACTTTCATAAGACCTTGAAGAAAAATTCCATCATCTAAAGGGTTAAATTTGGATCAAACCATAGGTTCAAATGAACAATGCACCAGACAATATGACGTCATCACCAAATGATATGATGTCATCACTAGATTATATGACGTCATCAATTAATATGACATCATCAAACGATAATTCATCACAGACGATATGATGTCATTACTAGACGATATGACATCATCAGACGATACTTCATCACAGACGATATGACGTTATTACCAGATGATATGATGTCATTAGACGATATAAAGTCATCAGACGATACAATCTATACTCTTAAGCATCTCCACTTATAAGGACCGTAACTTTCTACTCCAATGCCCAAAAATTGCATACAATATACTGTTGGAAATCTAAAAAGATAAGATACAAATTTCTAGAAGACAACTTTGTCTAATTTAGCCTAGATTAATCCAGATTTCCCCCTGAAGTTAGAACACAAATTTTTTTCCTATGGAAAGACCTGAAATTTCGCACTGTGCAAACTTGGAATGTCCTGAGCATAACTATTCAGCCACCAATATGACTTCATTAAACTCTCAAATCTCAATTCATTTGTCTGATCACTTTTAACTACAACTGATCAGTCGTAATTCCTATCTTACTTTCCATAACATCTCGCTTATGTATATATATATATCCACAATTTATGTTTAAAAACTATCTGCTCAAACTGATAATCATCTCAATATCATCCATACACAATTCATATTTCCTTAACATCAAAAGAATACAGTTTTATAAATCTTTAATGGCATTTCAAGCCTCAATACATCATTATCTCAAAGTCTCAAATTACAAAGATTCTTAATCAAATAAACTTGGTATGCAACTATAACATTGTGCTTTCCCAAAACAAACTCGAAATACAAAATAAGAAAATTTGAAGTAATTCCCTTAGGCTCTTGATCACTTGATCTCTTAGCAATCACTTGAAGAGGGGATGAAAAGGGGGTGAGCTTGACAGCTCGTGGTTAACAAGTTTATAACATAAAATAAGCAAAATCATTGAAATGTTCATTTTGAATTCATAAAACGCTTTATTCTAAAATTTTCAGTCAAATTCAAAATTCTTGCTTAAAACTCATAGTCAAAAATATCATCACATCGCATAGCATATGCATTCAACCACATTACAGAACACTCAAATTATGTAGCATACTTGACAAATCAAAGATGCAATGCACAAACAAATGGCTTGAGGGTTACATGGAAACAAAATGGAGAAACCGAAGTTTACCCTATGAACAGAATGAGTTCACTTTTCGGACCTCATAGGCCATAAGCGGGCAGCCGGGAGAAAGCTCTTGTTAATGTGCATGTGACGAATAGAATAGTTCCACTCTCAACCAAACAAAAGTACATAATCATGCTCAAATCATTTTATCATATGCTCACATTTTCATTCTTTCTTTTCATTTATACAAAATGCCATGACATCTTTCAAGGCATAACATAAATATTTCAAAACCGTTTTTCATTTCATCATCAAGATTCATACACCAACATGTAGCAATTTCTCAAATCACTCAAAAGCATTAAAAGCAACATTTA
>JANSVA010029815.1:0-14346 GCA_025504915.1 Erythroxylum reticulatum | reverse complement strand
TGAGTGCTACATTCAATGTATCTGATTTATCCCTCTTTGATGCTGCAGATTCGAGGACGAATCCTTTCGAGGAGAGACGGCATGATGGAGAACCATGGGCATGTAAAAGACAAGAAGAGAAGCATCCATGGTGTGATTTGCCTCAAGGAAACCTAGGACGTGACTTGCGTGGACATGAGCTTGCAAAAGAAGGCTTAGGAGCTGAAATTGGGAGAAGCATTTATGGTGTGATTTGCCTCAAGGAAGCCTAGGACGTGACTTGCGTGGAAATGAGCTTGCAAAAGGAGGTGTAGGAGCTGGAATTGGATCAGATTTGAAGTCTGAATGTTCAAGGCAAGAGGATGAACGAAATTCCCATATCAAAGGCCCAACATTCAAGTCTAATGTTCTTAAAGATCCATTACAAGATGTTGGAGACCCAATGACAAGAGCTAGGGCCAAATTAATGAAGCAAGCATTGAATTATTTAATCCAAGACCTTCAAGAGATTGAGCCCACATTGTTGAATCAGATTTCATCACATAAAGGTTCAAGAGGCATTGTCTTACTCCTTCAAGCCCAACATAAAGTGTCCAAAAGCCCATATGGAGTCCAATTAGGAGAACTCACTTAGAATACCATGTGACAAGCATGTGCCACTTAAAAATAAGGATGTAATAATTTGGCCAACTTTTGCATTATTTTGATATTAAACAAAGAATCAAAAGAAAAAGTTTAATATTAGATCAAAAACTTATAGACGTTTAAATTATGAATTAAAAATATATTAACTTAAATGAGTAATTATTTGTTGGGTTTAAATAATTTATTTGGATAATAGACATATTAAATACAAAAGTTAGATTTAAAACTTATTCGTTAATTTTAGTAAGACAATTATTCAATCAATTTGCTTAATCATGCATAGTAGATTAAATTGGTACAATTAATTTCTCAAGAGCTCACTATACTAATTGATCAAACCATCTTTGCTTCTAATTAAATTAGTTTTTTTAGTTTATTTGTCTTATTTTCTTTAAATCCTTTTCTCAACAAATTGGTTAGAGTATTTAAGATTGGGTTTGCTTTTATTCAAAGTTAATTTGAGTGGACTAATTTCTTCTCTTTAAGAGACAACTTTGGGTATTCAACTACAATTACTTCGTATACTTGCGAGTGGGATACTTAAGATTTTTAGAATTTATTTTGGCACAACAGATACACATGTACATCTTATATAATATAACCCATTTGTATGATTACATAATTCAATTTCATTTAACACAATTTATCAATAAGTTACAAAACCAGTAATCAAAGTATTCAACATACATAATTACATAATACACGTATACTTTATATAATTACATCTTTCAATCATAAACCAAAGATATACATTCATGTATAACATATTCAACTTCAGTCATAACTCACAGCTATAAATTTACAATTTACTTTATGTAATCTCACAATTCACAATTCCATTTGTAATGCTTATAATTAGTTGTTTTCTTAACTAATTTTAATCAATATTGTTACTAAAATCTTAATTCCTAACTTTAGTTTACCAATTTTAATCAACATTCTTAATTTTTTACTCAAATTTTCCAATGCATTAACTTTCTTCATAAACTAACAGTACCTAGATTACCAACTCACATAAACAATTCTAAATTTCAAATCCAAATTTTCCAATGCATTAATTTTCTTCATAATTGACAATGCATTGAAATTGAACCAGCTCACAAAAATAATTCCAACTTTCAAACCCAAATATTCTAACTCACATAAATAATTTCAAAGACACATGCACGAACAAATATAATGCAATAACAATCTAGAGCAAAAAAGCCACACCAAAAAAAAAAGAGAAAATACAATTAAGAATCAGGTCGGTTAAGTTCAGTGTAAGATAGTAGAATCTGAAAAATTGAAATTCCAAATCTACACTTCACACTCTCGAAACGCATTGAGCAGTAGATGGTTGGAGCTTGGATGAAATGGAGAGCATTTGGGCAAGGGAGGCCGGTGGCGTGCTATGCGTGAGAACTAAAGGAAAAGCCGAAGAGACGACAGTTGTGTGTTGTACATACGTGAGCCATGATCGTAAGTAAGAGATGATGGTGGGCCAATGGGGGACTATCGAATGTGTGGTACAGTGTCACCGAGGAGGAGAGTACGAGAGAGAGAGAGAGCGATGAGAAACATGAGAAAGAAATAAGATCGAATAGAAAGTTATGGGATTTTTTTACAAAATAATTCTCTAATTTTTTTAAGTTTATGTACTAACTGATACTCAAAACTCTTCCTGTTGACATTTAAGCAACTTAAATATAAAAACAGCTTTATTTAAAAGTAGGTTAGAAAGAAAATTGAGTGCAAAGTTTCAAGTTCGAATCTTGATTCTCACAGTGTGAGAGTTTATTCAATGTGGTAGCTCCTTGTGCAAAATAAATAATAGGCTTCCTTTTTGATAAGCTAAGTGTTCCACCTTTTGAGTCCAAGCTTTGTTTAAAAGCACACATTCCGATAGATGTCAGGCATGGCACTCGTCATGCATGCAAATGCCAATTTTAAACACTAAAGAAAATCCGACAAGTTCCAACTTTCAAAGTCTGAAGACCAGTGTCGCTAATGGAAAAAATCAACTTCAGGTGCAGATTCTAGAAGGCATGAATAAACCATTAAATTGGGGAGATGCTCATATGTTACATACGATATACAGCGGGTGTAATAAATGGAGATAATTACAAATTGGGGAAGACGCGCTCTGATTATCCGGGGAAGATCTTGGTTAGTAACACCAGTCAGGAAACCTTTTGTACTTAGCTGCTAGAAAAAGAGATTAGATAGCGCAAGAACATACTGAGATCAAAAGGAGATTTACGAGCAACCAAAACACCGCCTAAAAGACAAAAAGCTGGACTGTTCCGGTGCTGGCTCCCGCTGGGGCTTTTTTGGAGGGAGGTGCTTAAGAAATGCTTTAACTGCCCCAGTTACGCCGTCCTCATTCTCCATGGCCTTGGCCAGCTCCACAGCACGCTCTTTTACCTGGCACAGCAAATTTGTTAGGCAATGTCTTGTTGGCTAATTGCACTAAAGATTAAGAAGTCTCTCCGTTGCACAGATTATTAGATCATATTAACACAACTACCATTTCTTTTTAGCAGAGCTCATAAGCAAGTGCCAAGTTCAATTGTTTAACATACTATGTTAAAAAATGTAGTAGTTGAGAATAAAGGTATCATCTTGGGCAGCCACTTCATGCAAAACTATTATTTCTGTTCTTTGAGGTACTTGCCATTCTAGGAAAAAAGACAAGATTCCAGTATCATGAAAATAGAGAATCTTTCGTATCATGTGTTCTCAAAGATTAGAATGTAACTCTTCAAGGTTTTCTCTATAGGATCAAATTCATTCTCTTATCAAATTGAAGAGTTTCCATGTAAAGAAGAGTAAATTTGGCTATTCTTTCTTGTGCCACCTATGCATATATGAACTCATCAATATATCCAGCCTTTGGAAAGTTACCTCTGGATCAAGCATGAAATTTATTGCATCAACCAACTTGGAAAGTGAGAACTCATCAACTGGTATAGGTGGAGGACCTACTCCCCTGGCATGCACTCGGTCACCCCAAAAAGGTTGGTCACCAAAGAAAGGTACAATCGTTGTCGGGCACTAGAATGCAACAGAGTATGAATTATAATAAGGCAAGGGCGTATGCAAAGTTCTAAAACTTATAACATAATATGGACTAGCCATTACTGCAGCTTTAAGACCAGCAGCTGTTGTTCCAGCACCTCCATGATGAACCTGAAAGTTAAGTGGACAATTACTAGAATTGCAATCACCATTTTAATTGATAAGCAAACTGGTGAAAGAAGTATATACTTCAAACGGATACACGAACAACTATTCCAGAGAAATAAAAGCATGCCATCTGTATAGTACCAATATAATTTAAGCCATCATAACAGTCAGGACACAAGTTATGCCATATAATAAGATTTAAACCAAGAAGATTACAAGTTAACCAATGTCAGTTCAGATCATCGGCTAGAATGATCGACATAACATCATCTTTTTTAATCCACCGATCCAGATGCATTGATTTTAAAGACAAACAATCTATTTAGAAATGTTTTCAAGACTTCTATAAATTTCAAGACCATTAAAACTTACCACTGCTTTGCATCTTAAGAATAACCAATCATGAGGGCAATTATCCAATAGGTATATGGAGTCCTTTGGTTCCGACACTGGGAATCCATATAAAACATCAAATAGACACATTATAAAAAGATAATGCTATAAAATAGAAATACAATACAAGAAGAGAAGAACTTACAGTCACCCAAGCCACCCCAGCCTTTGTTAATGATGCCCCGCTGTCCAGTTCGTTCCAATGCATCCACAATTATTTGTGTCATTTTTTCTGGTTCTTGAACAGGCTGAAATGGAAAGAAGCCGACAAAACAAAATGTTAATTAAATTACAAACATCTGTATGTTATCACCCCCAAAAGTCACTTCAGCATTCACTTATAACATATACTCATTAAGAAAGGACAGCAGCATGATTAAACAGATGCTGACAAATAATATAAATCAAACGCGTATCAAGATAACAAGATAAATGTCTTATAAGCACTGAACATTTAAATGTCATTTAAAAAAGAAACCAAATGCCAGCATTAAAAATATTTCCAGATCAATGCTTTTCACAATTCAGCTGCATGCCAAGTCAAGATCAAAGTACAGTTCACGACAGGATGAGATAAAATTGATTGGAGCCTGCAAACAGTGGGATAGTCCCAGTGTTCAAGAATTTTATGATCGTCACTGGAAGAAGAAAAAAAAAATCAAGGCTAGAAAACAAAGAATTTGGAATTAAGATGCAATAAATGATAACAACATCCATCATTCAGGAAAAGAGAAGAAGAGAAGGACAAAAGTTGCAAAAGCAAACTCACAAGGCTTCCAAATCCAATGTAAATAGGTTTAGGACCAGCATCAAGCCATTTCACTAGTGATTCAGGAGGTTCATAATTTGAAGCTAGATCAAGAAAGCAAAATCCTACCACATCAACTTTGGGTCCCCAATCTGAAAATAAAATAAAATAAAATAAAACAAGAAGTTCAGAAATCAATATCTCTGTATTAAGATGCATGCCTTTTCATATCATAATAATGATGCTTGTAAAACCTGCCTTTGGATAACATAATGTAGCCATAAATAAAATTAACCGTTGGTGAAGTTAACTTATAATAGACACTTAGGCAACTGATTGAGTTTGGTAAATAAACTAAATGAGAAAAGGAGTAGGCCTTTGTATAGTAAAGGAACTCCTTACTGATCTTGTAATCCAGAATAGATGAGAATACACTGAGAAAACTTGATCAGAGCTCCTGATCTTAACTAAAAAAAATCATTCAATTCAAGAACCATTTGACTGGTTTGAACATGCAAGTAAATGATTTTTTTAATTTTAAGTTAATTCTTTTTATTTTAAAATTATTGTACCTCAGTTATATTCTAACCCTCATAACCTAGTTCAGGATTTCAAGACATTGGTAAGAAGTATCCAATTCAAGGTTATGAATTCTTGTTGAACGTGAACATGATTTAGATTTAAAAGCACCAAATTGTTGGTCTTGAAGAATATTAATGATAGTTGACCTAGCTAATAAGCACAAGTCGGATTATAAAGGTTAATTATACAAAATATCTCAAATTTTACTTAATTTTATAATTATAATCTGGACTTTAAAAGAGTAACGACATACTCAAAACTTTTTTCTGCAAAAATAGCCTGACATACCACGTTAGCTGTAATAAGTTACACATGGAATGTCAAATGTAAGTAAAATTCTAATGTAAGTAAAATTCTATTATAATTAAATTAAATTAAATAATATTAAAGAAAACCAAAAAAAACACCCTAACCTAACCAAAGTTTACTTTCCTCATCTTTTTCCTGTTTGCCTACACTAAGTATCTAGAAAGTGGCTTCATCAAAATTATAATCCACAGCCATTAAAGCTAGTGGCTTAGATCTTTCTTGGAATATTTCGATTCCCAGACATGTCTCTGGCTGCAATTGCATACTTAGTATTTCATAGCAACAGGGAGAGTACAGCAACTGAAAGCCGTTAGGCAAATGAGTCAAGAGATGCACAATTGGAATGTCTTCCCAGACTATACATAAAGTCCACGCAGTTGCCTCGTAGAACAGGGACTAACTAAGATTTGAGTGATGAGTTGTAGACATAATAAAATCTTAGGAACCAATAGACATACCATAGACCATAGAGGGATAATTTGATGAAGCTACTTGCCAGATAATGAGTGCAGGCAAATGGGATAAAGATGGAGAAAAGGAACTTGGGTTAGGTTAGGGTTTTTTTGGTTTCATTAATTAATTTAATTTAATTATAATCTGATGTGGAATTTGAGTTATACCTGGCATCCCATGTACATCTTATTATAGCTGATGCAGCTTACCACGTCAACAGTGTCAGATTATTCTTGCGAGATATTTTATTGCATCTTTTTAAAGTTTAGGTGATAATTACAAAATTTAGTCAAGTTTAAATTTTTTTGATAATTAAACCATTATTATAAATTGTAAAACAAGAGGGAAATTGTTAGCTTTTAATTCAGATTAATTAGGGCCTGTTTAGAATTTTTTTCTTTCATTTTTTGCTGTTTTAGTAAAAAAAGAAACAGATGATTAAAGCGTGTTTGTTGAAACTTGTTTCCATTTTTTGTTTCTAAAAATAAGAAAATGGCAACAAGTTTACAAAAACATAAAGATCACGCTTTCATGTGTTTTTAAAACAGGTTTTTTTGTTCAGAGAAACATCATACTTGGTTTCTTTGCGTTGACTTTAGCGTTTTCGGTGTCTCCTGCATCTTCAGCATCTTCTATGTTGCGATTTCTCTAGGTATACCCTTTTCCCGTTTGTTTTCCTATTTGTTGCTTCATTTGCTTTTCAGTTCTTGTTGTTACTTGCCTTCGAAGCTTTCTTTGCAACTAGAATTCAACGAAAAAACCTACAATCAATGAAAAAACCTACCACCTTCACCACCTTCTCTTCCAATCATCTTCATCTCCTAAAACAATCATTTAACCGAATCCTTCAAAGAATTGTAGCATAATTGAAAATAAATATATTGTTACCCTAGCACAATTGATTTTAAATTCTTAATTCATCAACTTCTCTATTATTGTTGTTTTCTTTCATTTCTTTTGTTTGCGACGTGTTAGACTTCCAATGTTGTTCACGGGGCTGTTTAAGTGGCGAAAATGTAAAGAAACGCCTCCACCCTCCTCATTCTCAATGCTACAGGCCTCATGTTGTTTCTTTACAAATTCCTTCCTCTCCCTGCTGTTAGTGGAGTCCAACTCTCACAAGGCCTCTCTTTTGCTTTCTCTGCCATCAATTCACTATAACCTTTGTCACTTCCAACTCCACTTCTCATCCTTGGCTCAATTTTGAAGGTTTGACCCTTGCAAGCTCGCGTCCTTTGTTCCTGATTCTCACAATTGGTTTTGGTAGTGGTGGTCATAGATGCTCGCTTTAGAAGTTTATGGAATGAAAACTCTATTGTTAAGATTACCAACTTTTAAGTAGTGCAACTATACCCCTATTTAGTGAAAACTCCATTGTTAACCCACTAACTGCTAGCCTTGACATATATTCGGGTCAAGCTGTAAGTGCCTTTTTCTTCAATTGCGCAATCAAGCCTTCTTTAGTTGCCACTACCTACACATGCCAAAGCCAACTGCTCCTCCTCCAATTATGGAAAACAATCATTGACATCCAGCATGGAAATAGTGCTCATCACTTCTAGTTCACAAGTTCCAACTTGCATGACACCCTCATGTTATGGAGTTGTTTCTTCCTTCTCTCATCAGTCACTCACTACCGACGAAATCGCTAGAAACCTTTATGGTTCTTGAATCTGACGACATGTAATGAATTCAACTGCCCATAATATTTCTTGAGCGATGAGTTCTTTGTGGGAAGGTTAGGAATCTAGTTGTTTAGGACAAATATGCTTTTACTGTTCGGGGAATTCAATGGTATACCCACTTTCCAACAGTATTTTATATAGTATTGATCAATTATGTCCATTCACCTAAAACTTTGGGCTTCTTTAGAGTAAACTCGTCGAGAGATCTTTGCTAGTACTTATGTGTGTACTGTGGATTAATAAACAGTTGAAGATGAGAAAACACTATGGGCCCTTTGACTTGGTCCATTGGAGTAACTACCGCATCAATGGTTCGTATTGTTAAAAACCGTGTGCTTGCATGAGCATGGCATGCATCATGCATATATTATGACCTTGCTTAAATTTACACTTTTATTTTTATGATATAGAATCAAATGTTTAAAAGAAAGCTCTTATACCATAGATGAATACTAAATATTGTTGATATTTTTATAGAGATTGATTTCCAGTTAATTTCTCAATTCAACTCTTCTATCATTTCCATGCATACTTTAATATGGTTGTCTCATGTTTATTTTAAACCATGTTTAGCATTTAATACTTTGTAAAAATTGTTGTGATTGATGTCACTTATATATAATTACATTTAGTAATAACAATATAAACAATTCCAATGATTGCGTGGAAATAAATGAAAAAGATATGGTATGGAATGATATCATAGAGGTATTTAATCTCATTAATGGTTGAAGAAGTGAAGAAGCGAAATCAAATGACTACTACTTTTTCCAAATCTGGTTGAAAGAATATTAAGGCAAGTCTTCAAACAAATTTCAATAAGGAGTATAATGGTGTTCAATTGAAGAAAAAGTATAATAGATTAAGAGCCAGATTGAAGAATTTCAATAACATACTCAAAGAAACAGGAATCGATCACAACTCTTTTACTGGTGAAGTTAAGGCTACAAATACATGTTGGTAAAACCTATTTAAGGTAAAATATGTCTCAATTTTACTAATATATATCTTAATTATATAATATTTGTTCTCATGTTTCCTTTTCATCATTATAGGAGCATATAATAGCTCACAAATTCAAGAAAAAAGGATATAAGGAAAGGTTGCTATGGTTAATAAAAAGGCAACCAGACTTATCAAGAAAAACACGACCACCAAATTAAAAACAGAATAGCAATTGTACGATACCCTGTCCAGGATAAGTCTCTTCCTTGTGTTGAAGTAGGTTCTTTAGAGGAAGGGGAGAACACGACCAAGGAAAAAGAGGTGGCTTTCCCCATGGCCCCTTGATTAAATGTGGAGGGAAGTGAGATAAATGGCCGATACTACTGGAAGAATTCCTCTTTGGATAATAGGTACTGTAACTGGTATTACTGTGATTGGTTTAATAGGCATTTTCTTTTATGGTTCATAAACACGGCCAAGGAAAAAGAGATGGCTTTCCCCGTGTCTCAACCCACTCCTTGTTTTATTTTTCTAGCTTTAACCTTTATTTTATACACTTGGCAGCATCCTTAGCCTTGGAATATGTTTGTCAAATAGCCTCACAAATGGCTTGAGCTGTTGGGAAAAATATGAAGGTATCACTAATTTTGGGTGTCAATGAACTCCATAGCCAAGACATTATGAGAGAATCCTCCTTATCCCATGCATCAAAACTTAGTTCTCCTTGCTTAGGACTAATTCCCAATAGCTGATTTATTTTTCCTTTTCCACTTAAGGATTGCTTTGACAAGTAGGACCATTTCAAATAGCCTTTTCTGTCTAAACAATATGTTGCTTGAATAATTTGGAATTCACCTTTTGGTTGAACTTCTTCTATTTGAGGATTTGAGATTGGGGTTTTATGACCTCAGACATGGCTTATATGGTTAAAATTATAGGAAAATAAAACAAAGGGTGAAAAGATGCAACAATAAAGACTGCAAAATAATATTAAATTGCAGCAATGAAGGTTGCACAATTTGAAATTGCAGCAGTGAAGGCTGCACGATCTGCAGTTGAGCAATGAGGCTGAAAAAAATTGCAACAAAGGCATGGCAAAAGATTGAAAACCCTGATTCTCTAATACCACATTACAAATTAGGGTTTAGGGAGATTCTTCTCAAAGTACAAAATACATGTTTATATAAACATTTTCCTTAAAGAGAAAAGATTCTGCTTTTCTAAATTATAGACAATAAATTAAAATATATAAATTAGAGACTTCCTAAAATAGTCCCTAAATTATAGACCATTAAATATGTAGATTAAAGAGTCCTAAAGCTGACAGATCTTTCCATGGTACCTTCAATCAGCATTGTTGGTTTTGACTCTGTATTTGGCATCCTCCTAGTTCAACGATTCAAGATTTAGGTTGGCATTCCCTATATGTCACCACTGCTGCACTTTTGTGCTACTTGATTGTCCTTTAGTATGGCAAAATTCATTTTGATTGACTGTTTATAGCCTGCCACAACTCAACCAACACTTAAATTAACTTCTACTCTGGTCGTACCTTGGACTATGCTGACCTCATCTTAACATTTATAGTCAAACGTACCATGATGTTGGCTCTTCTCAAAGGAAATCTAACATGAAATGAACTTATGGATGAAATAAAACCATGAGATCTACCTAAAACCTTTCCTAAATTTCCTTATGCATGCTCATTGCCTTGAATGGTAGTCTATTGCGTCAAACAATTTCTAATCTAATTCTTGGATTATTGATTCTAGTGCAACATTCAACATTCCATATAGACTTGTGCAATTTGTTTCTTATAAACCAAGTTTTGATTATTACAGCTAGATCAACCATTACTATTGTGATACGACCCATAGGAGTCTAGAAGTTAGGTTCACTTACCATAGGAGGAAGACCAAGGCATTGGAGCGGTAGGCTTTGCCATATTAGGACAAGGGGTGGGCAAAGTTGTCATAGGAATGGAAAGTTAGTTAGTGACAGTAGAATAAAACAGTACGGGAGGAATGTGGGGAATATCATGCATTTTGTTCGGTCATTTTACGTATAGTTGAGCCTAACGCTGGAGGAGCTAGAACCTCGAATTCTAGCACTATTTCCTTTGTCCCTTTTCTGGTCTTAGAGATTAAACAATACAGACACCATTTTCTGCTATTTTTTTGTGATGCCATTTCTGTGTTTCTGTTGTGTGCAATTGTTGTGGTTAAAGAACAATTTGCAGGTTCTATCATTTGGTATCAAAGCCTATGATTTTGGGCATGGCAGCAACGAAGCAGGATACGAGGCTGGACGTATTGGAAAAAGAAGTAGAAGAAATCAAAGTAGGGCTGCAAATGGAGCGTGAATCCTTGAGGGTGGAAGTTAACCAAAAACTCGAAGGGGTTAAGGGAAAGCTGAAGGAAGAAATTAGTAGGAGGTTTGATCAGCTGGTGTAAGCAATCACCACCCTACAAGGACGCCCAGAACCGACACAACCTAACCCAGCGAAAATGGTTGAAGGATAATCTTCGGTGACTGGACTAAGGAGAGGTCAAAAGGAGGAGATTAAGGAGGACGTTTATACAAGGACGGACACGGGTCACGATGGAGGGGATGCTAGGTGGGTCGGGTGGGCACCAGAAAACCAAGGGCGACCCGTGGGGCTCCAGATGCCAGGTGGGTATGACTCGACTAATAAACATTTAGTCGGGGAACATTTAAGGCTCGAAAGAGAGCTGGAAAGGGAACGAAACCAGAGAAATGATCGGCGCGATGGAGATGACGTGAGAAGGGATGAGAGGGGCGCCGGTGAAGTGAGGGTCGAACCAGAGGAGAGGAGGTGGTATCGAGAAGAGGAAGGGTATCGACGTGATGAGCGCTGGAGAAGGGGACTCGCAAACGACGATCCTCGACCTCCAGACTGGAGGCGCGACTGCAAGCCCAAGAGGATTGAGATGCCCATTTTCAAGGGGTAATCCAAACACATGGGTCAATAGGGCAGAACGTTTTTTTTTTCTGCAGGGAGGTATACGGAGGAAGAAAAGGTGGAGTTGGCGGCTCTGAGTTTTGACGAAGAAGCTTTGGCATGGTATCGGACGGTCGAAGCCACGGGGGTGATTCCGGACTGGCGGGAATTGAAAGGTATGCTCTTTCAACATTTCCGACCACTCCATGAGGGCAGTACATGCCAAAGATTTTTATCTATCAAGCAAGAGGGGACGGTTCTAGACTATCGGAGGCGATTTTGGGCCCTAGCTGCGTCCTGCCGAGAGTTAATGCTGGAGGTGATGAAATGCACCTTTATTAAAGGGTTGCAGCCTCAAATTAGGTACAAATTAAATCTGTTTAAGCCTCGAGGGCTGACTGAGATCATTGAGACTGCTTTAGGGATAGAAGAGAAGAATCAGGAGATGAGGACTTATAGGAATAGCAGACAAATTAGAATAAGCAAAATGGGGGGAGCCAAAGGAGGGTTCATAGAGAGGGAGAAAAAAGTGAGAAGAGTGTTCGGGAAATAGGGTTTAAAAGGCTCTCAGCCTCAGAATGGCAAGAAAAGAGGGATAGGGGGCTGTGCTTTAAATGTGATCAGAAATTCACCCCGGGACATTGATGCAAGAATAAGCAGCTGCAAGTTCTCTTGGTGCTAGATGAAGAGGAGGAAACCGAAAGTGAGGGAAAGGAAGAAGAGAGTGCTAAATTGGCAGTGAGTTCGGTAGTGGGATTAACTATGCCAAAAACTATGAAGATGAGAGGGCAAATAAGGGAATTGGAGGTGATTTGTCTGGTGGATTCGGGTGCCTCTCATAATTTCATTTCCATGAGGCTAGTGGAGCAATTGGAATTAGAATTGGAGGAAACTAAGGGGTATGGAGTAGTTATGGGGAATGGGGTGACTATGAAGAGCAAGGGAGTTTGTAGGGGAATTCCATTAGTGGTCCAGCAGTACCGCATAATTCAAGATTATCTTCCTATGACCCTCAATGGTTGTGATTTGATACTAGGAGTCAAGTGGTTACAAGCCTTGGGAGAGGTGGTGATTAATTGGGCTGAACTGACTATGAAGTTCCAAGAGAATGGGAAATGGGTGATATTGAAGGGGGATCCTAGCCTTGCCCGAGGGCTAATTGGTTTGAAGACTTTGATGAAGAGGACCGAAGAGGAAAATGAATTGTTCATGCTACATGTCAACAATTTGGAGCCGAATGAGGATATGGAATCTGTGTGCTACCCGAAGATGTGCAGGCATTATTGAGTAGATATGAGGATGTTTTCGACATACTGTGGTCAAAGATATGCATATCTCATAATATTATGATCTGATCATAATCAGATCATTTAGATTAGATAGCAGTATCTTGTAGATATATAATATCTTAGGATTATATTTCCATATCTGTACAGATTTCTATCCTATTCTGTAAACCTATTCATGTATATATATATACTGCAGTCTCTAATAAAAGAAATATAGAGCAAATAAGTTCTAATTCACATGGTATCAGAGCCACGTGATAGCGAAACCGAGGAGACCACCCTTGAAAGTCAAGAAATGACTTTCAATATTGAGGGATCCTCCACGACAATCTTGACTGGAGGTCAGTCAACAATGGTCACTAGTGAGGAAGTTTCAGTTAACATTGTGTCCGATAAACTCAATGGAACAAACTACCGAGGGTGGGCTCAAGCTATGAAACTCGCCATTGGAGGAAGAGGTAAACTGAGCTTCATCATCGAAAATGAGAATATTCCAGATTCAACAAATATACAAGCTATACGACAATGGGAGGTATATAATTCCATGGTTTCATCATGGCTTATTAATGCCATGATACCACCTATCAAAAGGACCTTTATGTTTCTGCCAACAGCCCTAGAAATTTGGGATGGAGTGCGACAGTCTTACTCGGATGAAGAGGATGCAGCTCGGATTTATGAGATAAAAATAAGGTTGTGGCAAATGAAGTAAGGTGATAGAGAAGTTACGGAATAATGGGTGGAAATGATAGCTTTGTGGCAGGAACTTGACCTACTGTCCAATGAAGAATGGAGGTGCAAGGAAGATGCAGTGATGTACAACCAAAAGATCGAAAAGGAGAGAGTCTTTGAATTTTTGGCTGGTCTCGATAAAAACTTGGATGATGTTCGTGGAAGAATCCTAAGTAGGATTCCTTTACCTACAGCTAAGGAAGTATTTTCTGAAGTTAGGAGGGAAGCAATAAGGAGGAAAATCATGCTAAAAGAGGAACCGAAAGAGGAATTAAGTGAAACTCGGGTATCTTCAAATGAAGTTTCTGCCCTATTATCACATGGTGAATCCAGTAAGAAAAATCATAAGAAGTGGTGTGAGCATTGCAAACAAAGTGGTCACACCAAAGATACATGCTGGGATATTCATGGAAAGAAGTGGTGTGAACATTGTAAACAAAGTGGCCACACCAAAGA
>JANSVA010029798.1:2948-14347 GCA_025504915.1 Erythroxylum reticulatum | reverse complement strand
TAAAATAAATGTATCAAGGAAGAATTGCATATGTGTTTAAAAGTTGTTTATGATTCATGCATCTTCCTAGAGTTGTATTGGTTGAGTTATTTGAATATGTCGAATATGAGGTAGAGGTTTGCTTGAAAGGTTCACTCTTGTGATTTCATTAGCATAAATTGTATGAGTGAAGCTTTCGGATTGGTATGCGCTTCATGTGGTTTATATGTGAGGGCTAAATAGGGTTATGAAATATAAATATTGCATTTGTCATAGTTGACGGTACCTAATTTTTGGTGAGTGTTACTTTTGTTTCACTAGCTTTGATGACTTTCATACTACTTAACCTAAATATAATTCACCTTACCCTTGCCCACATTTCAACCTTGAAAAGTCCTTTGATTCATGATTTTGCATGTGAACATTAGTGGTGGGGAAATGAAATGATATACATAAGTTGTGGATTGTCATAATCATGAATGATGTTGAGTGTACCTATTGATATGTTTTAATTAAACACATTTTCCGAGTCTACCATTAGATTGCTTAGTTTGTAAAGATATTCAATGTTGATTGATCATGAGTAAAAACTGGATTGATCATGAGTAAAAACTGGGAATGTTAATTTCTTGCTATGATTTTTAAAAGTTATTCATCTTTGTTTATGATTATACAGTCTTGGAAAATTATGGAAATTGAGTAAATATTTTGGGTCAATGAGCTTAATTTGGATATTTTGGCCGAGGACGGTCAAAAGTTAAGTGTGGGGGAAATTATTATGTGCTTAATTGTTGATATATTTAATTATTTACACTTAGCGATTATTGACATAAATTGCTTAAAATACTCACTTTAATTTATATTTAATTTTAGATATAATTTGAAAGTAAAGAAATTAAAGTGAATTAAAAGCATAATATATATCTGGAAAATTTATTTCCACTTGCTTGTATGGAGGAAGAAGAAAAAATAATAAAAAAAAAGCAAGAGAAATGGAAAATACATAAGCATGAGCAGGAAAGACTGCGTTTCACGCATGCATACGGCGTGAAACGCAGCGCAGAGGAAAAAAAAGCGCTACCAAAGACACAAGCAGGATTTAAGAAGAGTTACATTTTAATTGTCAAATCATCAAGAAGAACGATGTCGCACAAAGGAGAGCAGCTGTGCCCTTTGTAGGCAGCACACGCAGGAGAGGCAAGGTTTTAAGTTGATGTGAGACCCTTAATGGTCTAATCAATAAACAGTACGGCAACAAGAAACAGGAAGAGCAGGCATGGGCGTGAGGTGCGCAGGGGCTGGTCTGCTGCGGCTTGTAACTTGGCTGGGCTGCAGCTTGGGGTCTGCATTTGACAAGGAGCATCGAGCAGAGGCCAGCGTGAAAGCACAGTAGCGGAAACAAGAGGGACGCTGTGCAGGCGTTGAAGCTTTGAACAAAAATTAAAGGGTTTTTAGTAAAGGGTTTTTAGTTAGGGATTAAAAATGGGGTTGAAGCAATTTATCAGGAAAAAACCATGAAGAGTTAGATATCCTGACACCAGTTCGGAGGCGATATCGACACCTACAACTTGGGTTAAGTATTTTTATTATTATTTTGTTATTTCTTTATCTCATTAAGGAATTGATTGTATTATCCTATTTTAATTAATTTGGCCATTGTATATGGATAATCGAGTTTTCGTTATTATTCGGTTATTCGTGTATGAACTCGTTCGATATTATGAATTGATGATTTTAATGTGTTCATTGGATCGTTAATTTCAAACTCATTGTTAGAATTTTGATATAATCCGTAATTGTTATGTTGAAATTCATGTACAGCGACTAATGATTCGTAATCATTAGGATAACATGACCTAGGTTAAATGACGTATCATATGTGGTTGTTGCCTTGATTAATCGGTTTTCCTAATTCATAATGCTACTGCCTAATTGAATCTAAAGATCGTATCCAAGGTTGTTTGTTGGTTAGGTTTAATTAACGATCGTATTTTAATTAAACAAAACCTAAGGGAAAACTCGGGTTAATTTTTAACCCACGATTAATAATTGCTAGGAGAGGTTAAAAAACAACCAATTAATAAAATATAATTAGTCAGGGTGTAGGCCGAGATTGAACCGAAAAATCGGGTCCCTACCAAATCCTCCGCATTTATCATTTCATTGCATGTTTTCTTTAATTTGTTTTCATTAGTTAGTTTCATTTTATTTTCTTCTTTTAAAAATCCAAAACCCCCCGTTAAATGTAAATGTCGGTTAATGTCATTTCATAAACTTTATATACAGTCTCTGTGGGATCGACCTAGACTCACTACTACTACAGTAGTAGTCTAGTTATTTTATTTTGACTAGCGTAACGACGCACGGTCAATGATTCTATCAAAGAACATCTTGCGGCATTGGCCCTTTTGTAGCAAGTGAGTTACCATCAACTGCTATAAGCTGCTATGAGAATAGAGAGGCAGGAGATGGTTAGCAGAGAAAGGGTTATGTGAAGAGGTTTTCTCAGAAGAGGTCAGTCCTTGGGTACAAGAAGTCATGAAGGTGCCTCTACTGCACCAAAATTTACTCAGAGATCAGTAGTTAGGGAAGGCGATAAAACTTCCCCTTATCCATTGCTTCTGGTAGGGGTTCTTTTGTAGGCTGAGGTTCTGGTGCTCCGGAGTGCCCTCATTATTCCATATATCATTAGGTATTTGCTAGGGAGCTATGGGTGCATGTTTTTGATGTGGCAGCACTGAGCATCTAATAGCTAATTGGCCTATGAGATAGTCCCAGACATCACAAGTTAGTAGGAAGGCCTCTCATACGCCTGCTGGAAACAAAGGACGAGGTAGAGGTCATATAGGATCTAGTTATATTAGACCCAATCTGAGTACTCATTTAGAAACTGTTGATCAACCTGCTACACCTTGTGCTCCGGCTTGAGCTTATACTTTGAAAACTTATAAGGGTCAGGACGCACCTGAAGTTATTGCTGGTACTGTTTCTATTTTTAACTCTGAAATGCTTACTTTGATTGATCCTGGATCCACTCATTCTTATATATATGTTGGAGAAATTCCTAATAGAGAGACGCCCGTCGATAAGTTAAATTATGATATTCATGTATCTAGTCCTCTGGTAATGTGTTGGTTAATTAGGTCTATAGAAAATATCCTGTTATGATCCAAGGAAATGATTATGTTACATATCTAATTGAATTGCCTTTTCATGAATTTGATTTGATTCTGGGTATGGATTAGTTATCTAAGCATCAGGCAGAGGTTGATTGTAATGTTAGGACAGTTATGCTAAGGAAGCCTAAAATAGTATTACATGCATCCACACTAGTTCTCTAGCTAATGAGGTATCTGTTATACAAGATATTCTAGTGGTAAGTGAATTTCCAGATATGTTTATTTAAGAGCTACCCAGACTCTCTCCTAAGAGGGAAGTGGAGTTGTCTAATAAAGTTATGCTCGACATTACGCCTATATCCAGAGCACCGCACAGGATGGCTTCTACTGAATTAAAGGAGTTGAAAGTGCAGTTGCAAGAGCTTTTGGATAAGTGGTTCATTCGACCCAGTGTCTCACCCTGGGGAGCACTGGTTTTGTTTATTAAGAAGAAGGATGGTACTTTCTGAATGTGCATCAATTATAGACAATTGAACAGAGTCATAGTGAAGAATAAGTATTTGTTGTCAAGGATAAAAGATCTGTTTGATTAATTGAAAGATGAATGATTATTTTCAAAGATAGATCTGTGATCAAGATACTATCAACTTCGGGTAAAGGGTGTGGATGTTCTAAAGACTGCATTCAGGACTCGTTATGGATATTATGAATTCTTGGTAATGCCATTCAGGTTAACTAACGTTCCAACTACATTTATGGATCTGATGAATAGAGTATTTAGGCCATATTTAGACCAGTTTGTAGTGGTATATATAATGGTTTATTCCAAGAATGAACATGATCATGTTGAGCATCTGCGGGTTGTGCTACAAACCATACGGGAAAAATAGTTGTATGCTAAGCTGTGTAAGTTTGATTTCTGGCTTCAAGAGGTATCTATCTAGGACATGTTGCTTCTTCTCAAGGGATTAAGGTTGATCCCAGTAAGATTGAAGCAATTATTAACTGGAAGTTGCCACGAAATATAACAAAAGTGAGACGTTTTTTGGGTTTAACTAGTTATTATCACCGATTTTTGAAGGGATTCTCGATGATAACATCCCCTTTGACTAAAATGCTACGGAAAGGAGTAAAGTATGAATGGTCTGCTAGTTGTCGAACTAGTTTTGATCAATTAAAAAGAATGCTTACCGAAGCTCCTGTGTTGGCTTAACCTACTTCTAGTAAGGAATATGTATGTTTAGTGATGCATTTATAAAGGATTTATGTTGCATATTGATGCAGGATGGAAAGTTAGTTACATATGCATCTAGGCAACTAAAGTCACACAAACAGAACTACCCCACATAAGATTTTGAGCTTGTAACGGTAGTGTTTGCCTTGAAAATTTGGCATCACTATTTATATGGTGAAAAGTTTAGGATCTTCACTGATCATAAGAGTTTGAAGTATCTACTTACCTAAAAGGAACTTAATCTAAGACAATGGCATTAATTGGAATTGTTTAAAGACTATAACTACATTATGGATTACCATTCAGGTAAGGCTAATGTCGTGGATGATGGCTTAAGTCGAAAGACCATTTTAGCTTTGTCAATGTAGCAAGGTGAATGGGGACTTACGTTTAATGGAGATTTAATTGCTCATTTGAAAGCTAGGCCTACCTTGAGACAAAAAATCTATGATGCTCAGAAAGTTGATGATAAGTTACAACAACTTATCTTAGCAACTCGAGAAGGCAAACAACCTGACTTTTCTATGAATGAAGATGGTGATTTGTATTATAAAGATCGATTGTGTGTGCCAGCAAATGATGAATTGAGGAGAAAGTTATTGTTTGAGGCCCATAATAATTTCTTTACTATGCATCCTAGTGGAAATAAGATGTATCAAGATTTGAAGCAGCATTACTGGTGCTCGGGTATGAAACGGGATGTTATAGACTATGTGTCCAAATGTTTGACATGTTAGCAAGTCAAATCTGAGCACCAGTTTTCATCTAGTTTATTACATCCTATTTCGATTTCTCAATGAAAATGGGATAACATTACTATGGATTTTGTCACTAGTCTCTCTCTCACTCAGAGGAAGCATGACGTTGTATAGGTAATTATAGATAAGTTCACCAAGACTGTTCACTTTCTTCCTGTTTGTCATGATTATTCCTTGGATAAGCTTGTAAATATATATGCAAATGAGATAGTGAGGTTGCTTAGGGTATTAGTATCTATTATTTTTGATTGTGATCCTCGATTTACTTCGAGATTATGGAAAAGTTTGTAAAAGGATTTAGATACTCAAGTCAAGTTCAGTACCGCTTTCCATCTCCAGACAGATGGACAATCTGAACAGGTTATCTAGATATTAGAAGATATGCTTCGAGGTTGTGTGTTAGAATTTTCAAGAAGTTGGGATAATTATCTTCCTCTAATGGAGTTCACTTATAACAACAGTTATCAAACTCACTTTGGCATGGTGCCATATGAAGCTCTATATGGCAGCAAGTGTAGAACTTCAATGTGTTGGATAGAATTAAGTGAAAATACGATGATTGGGCTTGATATGTTATAATTCTACCATATATATCTTTTTCATTATATCGAAAATCAATTTTATGGTATAAACGCTTATGACCTCCCCCTCTATGCCTTAGGGTAATGATTCCTATAGGATTACAGCCTTTACCATAGCGATGATATCCATAGATCAAATTTTTTCATGTATTTGATTTCACTTGACTGTCTATGGTTCCAATGTGTGGGCTTAGGGTAGAAGTTTTATATAAATGTATCACCATGCTATCACATGGTCTCGGGGTATAAATGTGATCCAAAAGGACATTACCAATCATGTAAAAATAAACAAAAATTAAATAAATAAAGAAAAGCTAGCTATCAGAGTCGAACCGATAACCATCAAATTACAAATACGATGCTCTAACCTCTGAGTTAAGCGGGCTCCTATAAGAGAAATTGTATATGCATAGGAATTTAGCAAACTACTTTAATTTTAGTTATTATTTTTGAATTCTTTATTCTTTTTATTCTTAGTTATCCATAATTAATATCAATATAGAAGTAAAATATGAATATAAAAATGAAATATGAATATGGAAGTGAATACAAAAAAAGAAAAGAAAAGAATTGACTGTTCGAGTACTCTAAATTACATAAGAAAAATAAGAGCAGGAGAGCCATATAATATATAATAAATATGTATATATATATATACACACACACACGTACATCAAAGAAAAGTCTCAGATACAGATGAAAGAAGGTCGATAAGAAATATTAAAAAGAAATTTTAATAATTAATAATACATAAGAATAATAAATAACAGGAAACTATGGGAATCGATATTTAATGACTTCAACAGTTGCAGTAGAATACAAATGAAAGAAAAGGAAAATGACAAAAAAAGATTTTAATATAAAAAAGGGGGGATATGGAGAAATTGGTAGACGCTACAAACTTAATTGCATTAAGCCTTGGTATGGAAACTTACTAAGTGATAACTTTCAAATTCAGTGATACCCTGGAATAAAAAATGGGTAATCCTGAGCCAAATCCTGTTTTCTGAAAACAAACAAAAGTTTATAAAGATAAAAAAACAAGGGTAGCTCCAAAGACTCAATGGAAGTTGTTTTAACAAATGGAATTGACTGCCTTGTATTAGTAAAGTAAAGGAATCCTTCTGCCAAAACTATAGAAAGATAAAATAAAGGCTAACCCTATATACATATGTTATATATATATATATTGAATTCCTATCATAAATCTTAAATGACAACCGACAACACGAATATCCTTTTTTGTATATTTATATGAAAAATGAAATAAAATAAAAATAATAGGTTGAAATCGATTCCAAGTTGAAGAAAGGATCGACTATGAATTGATCAAATCATTCATTCCACAGTCTGATAGATAACTGATTAATTGGATGAGAATAAAGACAGAGTCCTATTGTAGATGTCAATATTGACAAAAAGGAAATTGATAGTAAGAGGAAAATCTGACAACTTTTGAAATCGTAAGGGTTCAAGTCCCTCTATCCCCAAACCAAAAAAGGCCTCTTTGACTCTTTAATTGTTTATTATATTCTCTTTATTATAATTATATTCTCTCTTTTTGTTAACGGTTCAAAATTCGTTATCTTTTTCCTGTACTCAATTTTTTCACTAACGTATTAGGACTAATTTTTTTTCTTTATAAAAGTCTTGTAATAGATATGATACGAATATAACTAAACATCTTTGAGCAATATAAGAAAAAATCCTTATTGGAAATTGTAATAAATTGGTAATTGTAATAATTACCAATCCAAATTATTACTCGGACCGAAACTTACGAAGTATTCTTTAAAAAAATCTAAGTCCAGTATAGGATTTTAGAATACTTTCTAATTTTTTTAATTAACATAGACCTAAGACCTTTAGTAAATTATTAAAATGTAAATTATTGAAATAAGGAAGATGATACATTGGAAATGGTTAGGATAACTCAGTTGGTTAAGCAGAGGACTAAAAATCCTTATGTCACCAATTCAAATCTGGTTCTTGACACATGACTAATTTATTTAGGATTATCTATTTTATTCTACAACTTAATTCAATGATATAGATCGACATACAAATTCTGTTCTAGGAAATAGTAGAGATCATAATCCATACTTGTCCATTTCGATGTCTAAAAATATAGCTTTTTTATGTTTATTATTTTATCAATAAAAAATATATCTTATAAAGTATGTAAGAAAATTTTGATTTTTTTCCTCTTCTTTTTTAATTGTTCACAATCTATCCTCTCGATTAAATAGAATATTAATACTTCATATTAATTCGAAAGGTTCAATTAATTTGTCAAAAGAATTAAAAGTCTAGTCTAGAGAAGTTGTAGGGTGTGGAAATATCCAAGATTTATCTAAGATATAGTACAAATATAATCTAATCCTCCTTCATTTATTTGTAGTTTCTTTCATCTTGATTATATTTCTTTATTCTCTCCTATGTGATTTTATATAGATCA
This sequence comes from Erythroxylum reticulatum, assembly GCA_025504915.1. Classification (NCBI taxonomy): domain Eukaryota; kingdom Viridiplantae; phylum Streptophyta; class Magnoliopsida; order Malpighiales; family Erythroxylaceae; genus Erythroxylum; species Erythroxylum reticulatum. The sequence continues at coordinate 6,218 of JANSVA010029798.1, read as the reverse complement.
TCTATGAGTTGTACGTGGTACAAAGTTCATGATGCAAAACTTGCAAAACTGATTTAGTTCATCCTATTATATTATTCTATTAGTTTAGCTCAGCCGAAAACAATATCTTCAAAAATGGAGAATCCAATGAATCCTTAATTGTATTGTCTTTTTCATTTTTAGTCTATCCATACTAAAATTCATACTAAAATATTATGAATGAGACTTCAACAACTAACAACTATGTTGATCTATAATAGAATGTTCAAAGATTCCTTGAATATTGGGAGTTGTAATATTGAATATTAGTTTTTTATTACTCAATAAGAATTTTGTATATCATAAAAATTGGGGGCAATATAATCCTTATGCAAGGGCCACCCTATCTAACTTTCCGGCGTTAAGATATGTTTTATCCATGGATTATTCTTATAAGAGATTCCTAACATATCATAAGATTCCATTTCTTGAAACTTTGCACTTTTCCAAACCCAAAAAAATAGACGAAATTCTAGCATTCTTCCTTGGAACAAATACTTTTATACATACTTCTTTTGGTTAATTTATATCATAGGCACAGTGGGAATGTAGATAATTGTAACCATATCCATATAAAATGACAACAATGAAATGCCAATCCTCAAGCTTTACATATAAAGTCTCTATTCCTTGGTAATCAAAGCCCAAAGATCTATAAACTATCCCATGTTTGACTAGCCAAGGGGACAAACGACCCTGCATCTTTTTTCTCTCTCCTGTATTTTTTTAAATAAGTTGTTTTTTATATAAGTTTTTATTTGTATAAGTCTTTCATATATATGATGAAATTTATGAAGGTTGACTTGTTCTTTTGTTTTTATGTACAAATAAATTCTTTCTATAATTTAAATTGACTAATTTTTGGGACGATACTAAATTTTTATATTTGAAAATTATTTTAGATGGAATCTTTGAAGTAGACGGTGGTTGATAAAGTAATCCTTGATCATAATTTTCAGTATGAGTAATGCATCCAATATGAAACCTATGATTGGTAGTAAAACAACGATTCATATGTTGAGGTTTAATTCACTCTTCATAAATCTCTTGAGATATTTTTTACGAAGTTTTCTTATAACATCTATAACCACTTTTGGTTTAGGTGGATAGCTTGGCAAATAGACATCTATAGGAATTAACATATCAACTCCCCAAACAGTACTATAAGAATCAGTACTGAACATCCCCCCTGTAATTGTACATACTCCCATAGCAATAACATATTTGGGTTTGGGCATTTGTTCATATAATCTCACTAAAGAAGGAGCCATTTTTATGGTTACTGTGCCAGCTATTAAAATGAAATCTGCTTGTCTAAGACTCAATCTTGGTACTAGTCCATAACGATCAAAGTTAAATCATAAGCTTGTTAATGAAGCAACAACCGGTACCATAAAGAAGCGGCCATGAACTAGAGAGTCTTGACCAATTTGAAAGATCATTTAATTTAGTTGAAATAATTGGGTTGGTCGATCAATTAAGGGAAACTCAATGGAATTCATAACTGTCTCAATCTTATTATTATTTTTATTCTTAGACTATTCAAAAGTTGAGACCACTCTAATGGTCCTTTTCACCATGCATAAACTGAACCAATAATTAGGATAAGCACGAAAATGAAAGCTTCTATAAATACAGATACATCTAATACATCAAAACTTATTTTCCATGGATAAAGAAAAACCGTTTCAACATCGAAAACAACAAAAACTAGAGCAAACATATAATAATATATTCAAAATTGTAACCAAACATCCCCCACTGGTTCTACACTCGATTGATAACTAGAAAGTTTCTATGTCCCTTTGTTAATCGGGGATAAAATTTTGAAAATTAGAAATGCCAAAATAGGAATGATACTTGATACTATTAGAAATGCCCAGAAAATATCTTATTCATAAAGAAAAAACATGGGTGTGCTCCTATGAATGTGGAGAATATACTAGATCGGTCAAGGTGAATTGGAATTAATTGTCAACTCATTCATAACTATTTAGACAAAACAAGATTTTTTTATTGAACTTCCAAGTTTTGTTCATTTATTGTGGTATATGTCTCGTTTCAAGGCTTATCAACTATAATTTTTCCATTATATTGACTTCCCTTTTATTACGATATCGATAAAGTAATAGTCTAAATCTATATCATTATAATTATTATACAATTTTCTATATAATATAAAATAAATACATAATATATAAAATAGAAAAATAAATATATAAGATTATAAAATAAGATTGTCTTATATAATCTTATATAATTATATAACTACGATTGCTTGTTTGATAATATTCTATTTTTGCATAACTAAGATTGCTTGTTTGATAATATTCTATTTTTGCCCTTTTGACGTACTCTGGATTTTCTCTAAAAAAATAAATTCGATCATAATTTTTTTTATATGAACTAAGCAACCACAAGGGACTAGTTACAAACAAAAAATAATAGAATAACGAAAAACTGAAAATAATACAATTTTGATATTTAAAATTTAGTTTCATTTTTAGGGCTATACGGACTTGAACCGTATTGGTAAAACATGTCAAACTTATTATTATCAAAATGATTCAAACTGTTTCAGAGACCCAACATGGGTTTTTTTTTTTGCATTGGGCCCTCGTAGTAATGGATTTTTAATATCAAGTAGTCTACCAAAATTCTCTCAGAAAGATAAGAAGATGACTCTATGTGCTTTGATTTATTAGTTTGATTCCGATCTGAGACCACTACCAAAGTTTTTCAAAGAAGGGGTATTTTGACATAGGTTTACTTTTGCCTAAGATCAACGTAAGTTTAATAAATGGAGTCTCCTTCATCCTGCTTATGCTTAAAGAATCCAATATGAAACTTCATACACCTTAAAGTTCATAGGACATGATGAAAAGAGAATTTTTTTAGGCTTTTATACTCATTTTTCCCTTTGTCAAGCTATTGTTCTCTTATTCCCTAAAAGGAACAGAGTAAGACAAAAACTTCTCAAAAATAAAAAAAGTTTTTGATTACATGATTACTCCTCTGCAAAAACATATTGGCGCGCGTGTAAACGAGGTGCGCTACCTAACTGAGCTACAACCCTATGTTGGTAATACATATTTTATTATGTTGATAATTTCTTATCAAGATAGATATTACATGATCCAACATCCTACTTATTTCTTTGATCCGTTTGATCGGTATGATATTAAATTTATAATCCATTGATGCGATGAGTTCCATTTCTTTCTCTTTAAGATGATAAATGACCTACTTAAG
>JANSVA010029790.1:0-14347 GCA_025504915.1 Erythroxylum reticulatum | reverse complement strand
TTGAGAAAGCATTGTTGGATTTAGGTGCGTTGATTAATGTTATGCCTCAATTTATTTATGAATCTTTGAATATGGGGCCTTTGAAAGAAACTGATGTCATAATCTAACTTGCTGATCGATTTAATGCCTATCCTAAGGGTGTTCTTAAGGATGTCCTAGTTCAAGTTGATAATATGATTTTTCCTGCTGATTTTTATGTCTTACAGATAGGTAATGAAGATTCATCCACTTCAGTCCCAATTTTATTGGGAAAATCATTTTTGAAAACTTTTAGAACAAAAATTAATGTTTATGATGGGTTTTTAACTATGGAGTTTGATGGTAATGTGGTTAAGTTCAATGTTTATGATGCTATGAAATTTCCTAATGATGATCAATCTTTTGTTTCTGTGAGTTTTCTTGATACTTTAGTGCAGAAAACATTCAATTTAGATGGAGTAGATAAATTACGAACTACATTGAAAAATAGCTTGGATATTCAGGAAGGAAAAACACTAGTCAATTATCTTGACATTCCTGAGGAGCTGGATATTACTATCCAGAGTTTAGAGCAGAGCAAGTACTTGGAGGAACAGGTACATTTTCTGGAGTTAACTAGAAATAATTCAAAGTTGTTGCCATCTCTTAAACAACCACCAAAATTAGAGTTGAAGGCTCTTTTAGGTAACTTGAAATATGTATATTTAGGTGAGCATGAAACTCTTCCTGTTATTATTTCGAGCAGACTAACATTTTTGCAGGAAACACAATTATTGGGCATGTTGAAAAATTACAAAGATGCTTTTGGATGGACTGTGGCTGATTTGAAAGAGATTAGCCCATCAATTTGTATGCATCGAATTCTATTGGAAGATAAAGCTAAGAAAACAAGACAACCTCAATGAAGATTGAACCCACCAATAATGGAGGTAGTAAAGAAGGAGATTCTGAAGCTCTTCGACGTGGGAATAATCTATCCAATTTTAGACAGTAAATGGGTAAGTCTAGTACAAATGGTTCCTGAGAAAATTGGAGTAACTGTAGTGAAGAACATTTAAGGTGAATTAGTGCCCACCCATGTCCAAAATGGGTGGAAGGTTTGTATAGATTACAGGAAGTTAAATTTTGTTACTCATAAATATCATTTTACACTTCCTTTATTGACCAGATGCTTGAAAAAGTTGCAGGAAAAACTTATTATTATTGTTTAGATGGTTATTCAGGTTATCACTAAATTTCTGTTGCATCAGAGGACCAAGACAAAACGACTTTCACAATCCTTTTGGCACCTTTGCGTATCAAAGAATGTCATTTGGACCATGTAATGCACCTGCTATGTTCCAAAGGTGTATGGTAAGTATTTTCTCTAATTATCTGGATGACTATATTGAAGTTTTTATCGACAACTTTACAGTTTATGGTGAGACTTTTGATACTTGCTTGATTAACCTTGAACTTTTTCTGAAACATTGCATTGAAAATAACTTGATTTTGAATTATGAAAAATGTCATTTTATGGTTGATTAAGGGATAATTTTAGGCTATGTAGTGTCTTACAAGGAAATTGAGGTTGATAAGGCTAAAATAGAAATCATTAAATCTCTTCTTTACCCCGTAAGTATACAGGAAGTTGGTTCTTTTCTTAGACATGTAGGTTTCTATCGATGCTTTATCAAAGACTTTTTGAAGACCACTCAACCCTTGTGTAAGTTACTTCAAAAAGATGTGGAGTTCAAGTTTTACAAAGTATGTAGGAAAGCATTCGATGAATTAAAAGAGAAGCTAATTTCTGCTCCAATAATTCAGCCCCCGGATTGGAGTCTCCCATTTGAGATAATGTGTGATGCAAGTGACTATGAATTAGGCATTGTTCTGGGGCAAAGGATAAACAAAGCATTGCATGTGATTTACTTGCTTCGATGATGCTAAACGACGCCCAGAAAAACTATTCAACAACAGAAAAAGAATTATTAGCAGTTGTTTTTGGGCTAGAGAAGTTTCGTTCATATCTATTGGGCACACATGTCATCTTTTATTTAGATCATGCTGCGTTTAAGTATTTGTTGTCTAAAAAGGAAGCAAAGCCACATCTTATTCATTGGATTCTATTACTGCAAGAATTTGATGTAGAGATATAGGATAAAAAGGGAATTGAAAATCTGGTTGTAGATCACCTTAGTCATATCCGTCTGGACATAACTTCAGACAACCTGAAAGATGAATTTCTATATGAACATTTATTCACCACACAATAGGTCACACCTTGGTATGCTGACATAGTTAATTTTCTGATTACCAAGTCTTTACCTAGTACTTCATCACGAGCTGAAAAAGATAAAATAAAAAGAGAGGCTAAATATCATGTATCGGATGAGCCACATCTATGGAAATATTATTCTGATCAAATTATTAGGCGATGTGTATCTGATGACGAACCCTTATATATTGAATTTTTTCCATTCTTTTGCATGTGGTGGACACTCTGGTCCTAGAAGGACAACCTTTAAGGTGCTTGAATGTGGTTTGTTTTGGCCTAAACTATTTTATGATGCTTATATATTTTGCAAGTATTGTGATCGATGTCAAAGAACAGGAGGTTTAGGACCAAAAGACCAAATGCCTCTCACAAATATTTTAGTATATGAAAATTTTGATGTATGGGGAATTGATTTTATGGGTCCTTTTCCTTCCTGTTTTGGTAAGACATATATTCTCATTGCTGTGGATTATGTTTCAAAATGGGTTGAAGCTAAAGCTACTCATACTGATAATGCTAAAGTTGTTGTCGATTTTGTTAAGTCTTATATTTTTGTCAAGTTTGAAGTGCCTAGAGCCATAATCAGTGACCACGAAACTCATTTTTGTAACTGAAGTTTTGAGGTTTTATTGAAGAAATATGGTATTACACACCAAATTTCAACAGTATACCATCCCCATAAAAGTGGACAAGTTAAAGTTTCTAACAAGGAAATCAAATCAATTTAGGAGAAAGTGGTTCCTAATGGGAAGGATTGGGGTCTGCGTTTAGACGACGCGCCATAGGCATAAAGGAAATCATATAACTCCTATTGGTATGTTGCCATACAGGTTAGTATTCAAAAAACCTTGCATTTACATGTAGAATTGGAACATAAGGCTTACTGGGTTATCAAACAATGCAATTTGGATTTAACCGAGGTTGGAATTAATCGAAATTTACAATTCCAAGAGTTAGAAGAGATATGTAATAAACCTTATGAGAGTGCTAAAATCTATAAAGAAAAGACTAAGGTCTTTCACGACAAAATCTTAAATCTATAAAGAAAAGATTAAGGTCTTTCACGACAAAATCTTAATTAGAAAAGAATTTTCCATAGGTCAAAAGGTCCTTGTTTATCACTCTAAGCTAAAACTCTTTATTGGTAAATTACGATCTCGTTGGATAGGTCCATTTGTTGTTACTAATGTTTTCTTTTATGGTGTAGCTGAAATTCAGAATTTAGACACTTTTAAAGTGTTTAAAGTTAATGAACACCAATTGAAATCGTATTATGAGAATTTACAGGTTGAAACTGTGGAAGAAATTGAACTGGCTGACCCAGTTTACCCTTAGTAAGTTAATAATTTTTTTCCATCCAGCTAATATGATGTTAAAGAAGTGCTCTTGGGAGGCACCTCAAGATTTATTTTAATTTAAGTTTTTTTTCATTTTATTTATCTTAGTTTTCTAAAATAAAGAGCTACGTTGGTGGTTGTATGGTTCATTCTCCATTAATGTTACTTACGTTGTTTTGGCCCCATTTTGTGAAGTTCCATTAAACAATTGTCCATTACACATCTCATTTGGGCGTTGTTTTCGTTTCTAAGTGGTAAGCACACAAATCATTATAAAATACAACACTTTTGTTCCTAAGTGGCGTTACTTTCATTTTTAGTTCAAGGTGGGATTTTTGCAAAATTGATTCACCATTACAGGGCATTTAATTATAGGAATTTTGACAGGGTCCCTTTCCTTTTCCCCAAAATTTGAATCCCCACCATCGTCATCCAAGCCCCCCCTCCAAATCAACAGACCACTTACCAACAGCCCAAAGCCCCTTTCATAGCCACCAAAATAAACCACTCCACCGTAACACATCCTTTTGCAAGTGATTCGACTATTTTAGCACTAATACAATGCATGGAGCGCAAATTGGACATATTGGAGCACAACCGGCTCATTTTCTTCGAACAACAGAAGTTTCAACCGCCTTTTCCAACAGCACCTTGATGCATTAACAAGGAAGCTTATTTTCTTTATTTTCTTATGTTTTTCTTTTTGCGAATGCATTGAGGACAATATAGATGAAGTGTGTGTGTGGGGGGGGGGACATTGAATGTTTGTGTGATTGTGTGTTTTAAATTTACTATTTCTTTGTTCATTTTGATTTTGATTTTGATTTTTCTTTCTTTTTTGTCTTTTAAATTGCATGTGATGTGTGTTCAACTATGGAATTCTATCTTCATAGTTAGAATGAGACTGAATTGCATACTTGAAGTCGAATTAGGCCAATTGAATAAAAGGTGAATCATGCTGATCAATTAAAGTAGTTGGTTACATAAATTTACTCAGAAATTGATGCTTGAGTGATTAGGTAATGTGTAGAAGCATAATGGATTTTCAATTGAGCCTATGTGAAGAATTAAGCCTATATGATTCTATTCAAAAGTCATTTCATTTCTTTGTGAGTGTGATACGCCCTTAGGTAATTACATTCAGAATTTGCTCTGAATCGGTTTGAATCTATTAGATGTATGCTAGATAGAAATGATTAAGGCTCTTTTTCTTTTAGCCCTTGACTTAAATAACCTACCTATTTTATTTACCTTTGTAAACCCCTTTAAGCCTTTACCTCTTTTGTTTCTTAAAGAAAACATCTCATTCTAAAACATCAAACCCCATTAGCCTTACCTATTCACATGTTTAATAAAGTACTAAGTTAGCTAGTTCTGGGACTTTTGGCTATATTTTTTCTAAGACGAGTTTATTGATACTTCTACTCATAGAGCATATTATATTTACCTGTTGTTATTGTTTATTGTTTCCTTAATATTAAAAAACAAAAAGAAAAAAGAAAAGAAAAAGAAAAAGAAAAGAATCAAGTATGGTAGCAATAATAAGTGTTGAGTAGTTAGTTATTTACATGCAATTCTCAGAAATACATTTTGTTGTCCCTTTGTATTTTTAGTGCTTTATGACTACTTGTGAAGAAACCCTCAAACCCCTTTTGACTCACCTTATCCATAGCCCCATTACAACCTTAAATAAAGCCCTTTTGATCTATTTTAGCATGTAATCACTGTAGAAGAGAATTAGTGCATTTCCAAGCCTATGGTAGTGTGATTTCCTATAGGGAGTTTTGAGCGAAACACAACCTATAAACACTTGAGTGAAATGATTGAATTCTGTGAGAAAAATCCATTGTGAGTTTATGCTTATCTTTGAATGATAGTATCATAAGTTGATTTTGTTTATGTGTACTGATGAAAACTAATCATGATGTATGTAGTAGCTTGATATTCGATTGGCCAAAGTTTGAATGATTGCATGCACTTGGTTTCTTTGAAAACGAATTGATAGAATTTGATGGTCATGTTTATTTTGCTTGTGGGAGAGCAAAATGTTAAGTGTGGGGGAGTTTGTTAATGTCTTTATTTTCTATCTTTTTGTGTGCTAATTTTCTTTATTCTTGAGGTTTTAAATTATACTTTATAGGAATTAATCTTGTTTTATGTCAAGGTATATTTTGGAACCAAATAGAAAGAACTGTGAAGATTTTGGGATAAAAATAGCTGAACCAGGTGTTGAACCTAACTAGACATGGCTTTGTACAGTGATACTAGTGGGTGGAAGCACGCATCAGTTGGAATAAATGAAACACAGTCGTTGGGCCTACATGCAAGCAACAAAACGGCACTGCATGCAATCGTTGAAAGTAAAAGGAGCTAAACGACAAGAAAAAAAACAGAAAACACAGTAGATTGGAAACATAAAGTAAATGACGTAGTGCAGCAGATAAGAGCTGTGTTTCACAGATGAAAGCTGGAGGGTTTTTTAATTGTGTGAACAGTGACGATGACCTAATCTTTATTCATCACATTAAGCTACAAGAGAGAGGGTAAGTGTTAGAAGTGGGGGGTGAAAAAAGAAAGTTTGCATGAGGCATGAATAGTGCCTTGGTCTAAAATCTTAATTTGTCCCATCAATGAATAGTGAGGAAAATAGAGAAGAGGAGTAGCGTGAAAGGAAGAGAGAGGGCTAGCGGCAGAAAAGAACAACAATGCCCGTGACAATCCAAATAGTTAGGAAAAACTGTGATGTTGGGTAACTAAACTTTTATTTCTTGGTTTACGGAATCCTAATTATTGAACTATGAATGTCGTGAGACTTTTGTTCTTTATTTCAATCGATTTATTAGTCAAATATTAATTATTTTTCTGGGTTATTATTTGATTTTTTGATTTTACAACTAGGTGCGTAACTAATTTATGATTTTATTCAATCAATTGCTAGATTAAACAGGTTGACGTTTAATTCGTTTAATCAAAAGTAGCTACTAGGATTTTTTCCTACTACGTTAGGAATATGATTATAGGAAAAATAGTTGTCTAGGATAAATATGCATCGTATGTATGTTGTCTAGTTTGTCGATTTTCTTAATTTAAAAAGTTATTAATTAATCAAATGTGAGATCATATCTATGTTATTGATAAATAACGGTTAATTCGAATACATGAAATGATTAACTAAACATAAGAGAAAATAGGTAAAGAAATTTACCACGACGAATGCTTAACTAATGAATTGATTATTTTTAGTGTCGATGATCAACACAAGTTCAATAATGAAAGAGACTGGAAACTAAGATTTGTTCCTATTGATTGTTAGATTCTCATTGTTTTGTTATTAGTTACTTTTTAAATTTCGTATTCTAATTAAATTCTGTTTAATTCACAATTTAAAACTCCACTTTTATTACGTAACTATTAACCTCGTAAGAACGATCCTTACTTTTCACTACTACATTAATTTGTGTTGTAGGAAGTTGGTTACAATCCCTACTTTTCACTACTACATTAATTTGTGTTGTAGGAAGTTGGTTTCTTTTTATATTTAGTTGCAAGCGACAACAGTCACCAGTCACCATTATTTCATATATTTGGCCATTGTGAAGCTGGACAGAAGGTCGAAATCAATGTACCTCGCGATCATCAGGTCCCTGCTCCATCTCCTTCCACTTCCACTCCACCCTCTCCACCAGTTCCCTCTGTCAAAAGTCCTGGTCAACCATCCCATAAGAACAGAGCAATGTCACTTAAGGAATTGAAAATTTCTCTTGGTAATCTTGCCCTGGCAATGGCTGCTCCAGCAACCTTGGTGTCGGGTTTTACGTAGATGGTAACTTTATGGGAGGTTTTTACGTATAGGTTGTTAAGACTTTGTGTGACCTCACTGATTTGATAAGTTTATTGTATATTTTTATTACATTTTTCATAGAAATTCAACCTAGAAATGGAGTTAATAAGTTTTGAGTTATTGAAATCAATTGAAGAATTGTAAAATGGAGTACATATTTCATCAGAAATGATGGGTACGTAATAAATTGAAATTACGTCGAATCATCTTTAACTCCATTAGAGTCTAAGAATTACATAACTGTAAGCTATTTTTGTAATATGAAAACAATTAATATGTACATTAAGACTAACTTTGCATGGATTGATCACTTTCTCTTTGAAATGTATGATGAATTGGAAGCCCTGAAACTTCTGTCAATCCATGAACCTTCTCCAAATTGGGTGCTGCTTCCAAACTCTTTGAGCTATGAGATCAATAGTTACGTTCTTAGTCTCGGGAAATAAGATGACTACAAACATACTCATTATTAAGGCAATATTCTGTACATATATACTCCACTGTACCAACCTACGTATAATCTTACCTGTATGCTAACACCTTATACCAATATATATTTCTGTTATAACCCTATATATTTTTGTTGTAACTTCTTTCTCAATACTCTCGATCATCTCTGTGTATATATATCAGATACACTCATATGATAGAGTTGAGCTTTTTACGCACATTTATTACTCTTATATGGTATCAGAACCAAGCAGGCTCCAACGAGCACTCCTTTCTTTGATCCTTCAATTTTTTCTTCTTTCATGGCCTCTTTAATTTCAACCTCAGCAGACACCTTCACCTTCCCCACCCAAACTGTCCCTTCCAGCGCACTATTGGGCAAACTTGTTGCCATTAATATCATCTCTCTCATTCCCATCAAACTCAACCCCAACAACTATGTAGCTTGGGCTAAGCAGATGGATTCTCTGTTTATTGGTTACGGTCTTTAAGGCTACATCACTGGCTCCCTTCCACCACCTTCTCATACTTATGTTGTTGATGGTAAAAAACGGAGATCTCTACCTATATTCATTGGTTCCGACGAGATCAACTCCTCTTATTGGCTCTTTTAGGTTCCTGAGATAGTGATGCTCATTCTGTCATATCACAAGCCACCTCTTCTCGTGAAGCTTAGGCACAACTTCGCACTGCTTTTTCTAATTGATCTCGGTCTCATATACTACACCTAAAGGAGAAGCTCTCCTCCACGTCTAAAGGCATTGCCTCTATTTCGGAGTATCTTTGATATATTAAAGTTCTTACTAATGAACTTGTTACAGTCTAAACAAAGCAATATAAATTGAATTATATCTAAAGCAACTAGCGGCAAGCGTGCCCCGTCGACAAGTAATATAAAACGGTAAGAACCGGATATCGTACACAAGGGATTCCAACATGCAAGACAATTAAATTAAACGATACAAAATTACTCAGACGATCAAGAATTGATTGATTTGAAAATAAAATAAAGTAAGCGAATCAAGGAAATATGCAAGATGTAAAGTACGAATTAAAAAATGACTAGACTTAATCAAATGATAGAAATTGGCTAAGGTATCAGATTTCAATTGGATTGGACACTAAAACTTATAAAGATGGATTAATTTAGGATTTACTTGACTTAAGTAAGTCGAACCCAATGCTCATAGGAATTCTCTTCTTTTCTGAATTTGAGTTACCTACTTAGTTCATAGATCATTTGGAATAAAAGATGTTCAATATAAGAAACCTAAAATTAAGTTTGTTAATCCTAGGTATCCTCACACAAGATCCTATGGTTGGTCTACACTTTAGTCTCAAGTATGTTACTTGATTAAATTTTCGACAAATTAAATCTCATTGGTTATAACATTCAATTATCTAAGGCCTTAATCTAGGTGATCAAACTAAATTAGGACTAAATATGCATTCAATCAAGCAAAAACTAAGACCACAAAAATTGACCTAATCCAATATCAATCCTAACTTCAACAAAAAAAACTTACTTACACATATTCATCAATGTAACACAAATCATGGTCATAATATATATTTGCATTGATTAAATCCACAAAAATTAAAATAAATAAGGAATAAAAACAAAGTAAATCCTAGCAAAATCATGGTTGCTGGGATTGAAAAATGTGTTAGTTCTATCTTCACCTGCGGCTCTCTCCTTCCATTGACGTTTCTTTGTTTTTCTCATCTCTCACTGTCGCCAACTTCATTCTTTTCTTTTGCCACTACCAGTTGCTCTCTTCTTTCCTCTGTATTGATGATTTTTATCAAGGTTTTTGGTCCACCACCTTTTTCGTACACTCACGCCCTCATTTTCCTCTCTCCGCCGCCAACTTGTTTTCTTTTGTTTCTCTGTATTTAACGTCCATCAGCTCTCTCATTCACTCATAACTTTACGCGTATTCACGTTTTGCTCCAACTCTCTCTGCCACCATCTAACTTTTATTTCTATGTGTTGAATGATTTTTTAAGGGTTTTTGGTCCACCCTTTATAAAAATAAGCACCTCCCTTCATTCCTCTACTGCTGCCACTTTATTTGTTTTGTTTTCTCTCCATTTAATGTCCACACCAAGCTTTTAAAAGTTTATATATCTCCCCATTCTTTAGGGCTTCGTGCCTTTTGAATTTAGCTAAGCCAAGCTCACCTGTGCTTAAACGTTGTCGTGTTTTTTTAGGTGTAAAGAACTCCCAATTTTCCCCAGCTTTTAATAAGCTTTTATTGTGACATTTAATCACCAAAACTTGCCTCCTTAAATGATTTTCAAGCTGTCAAATTTTGATGCTTCTAAAAGACACCTTTGTTGCTATATAAAGTTTCCTTTAAAAAACTTTTCTTTATGCTTTAAATGTTCTATTGCCCATGATGCCTTCCACTTTATGCAAGCCTTCTTAGGACGCCATTTTAAGTTGCTTTCTTTTCACCAAATAGAGCTCCCATTTTGGCCTTTTGCTCTCATTGTTCCAAATCTAATATGTGCTTAAAATTAAGATAAATAACTCTTAATTAGTGCAATTTAAACATTAAATGGATAAGAGTTTAGCAAATTATGTATCTAAAATCAATATAAAATGCCCATTAACAGAACTCCTCTGATTGGCTACCCTCTCGATGATGTAGATCTTGTTCACTACTGGCTCTTTAGCCTAGGACCAGATTTTAAGGACATTGCCATTATCTTGTGGGCACATCCTTCTCCTCTCTCCTATGATCAAATCTATGAACAACTCCTTAACCATGAGCTTCAACTGTAGCAGGATAAAAAAACCTTCAGACAGTCCCATCTCTGCTCACTTTGCTCATAAAAAGCCCTCACATGGCACCAGAAAGTTAAAATTCTCTACTCCTGGGAGTCAATCACAGTCCAACACTTCTCAGTAACCATCAACTCCCAAGCACCAAAATGTTTTGTCAATGGTGTGGAAAAAGGTGTCACATTGCCAAGTTCTGCTTTAAAATTGATAACAATCCCAATATGATGCATCCCAATGTTACTTTCACTGTGAAGCCATCTGCTCATGATGTCAACATGCAGCCTTCTCAAAATCACTGGCTTTTGGACTCTGGTGCCTCCCATCACATCACCAATGACTTTTCCAATCTCTCCCTTAGCACTGAATATCTAAGTTCGGATCACCTTCATGTTGCCAATGGTACTACCCTCCCATTCTCTCATACTGGCACTGGCACTTTACACTCTTCTCATGTTTCACTTATCTTGCGTAACGTTCTTTATGTTCCTCGGGTTAATCAAAATTTATTATCTGTTTCTCATCTTTGTCACCACAATAATGTTTATGTTGAATTTTTTCCTTATTGTTTTAAGGTGAAAGCTCTGGGAACTGAGAAGACACTGCTCCACAGACCTAATGACAATCACATCTACAAGTTACACTCATCTCCACCACACACCTTTACTGTCACCTCTACACCCTCCACTACATTCTGGCACCATTGCTTTGGTCATCTTGTTTCTCACACTCTTCATCATGTCGTCTTTGCTCATTAACTTCCATATAATTAATAGAATGCCCACTCCCGTTTTAAAACACACCTCACCTTTCTCTGTGTTATTTCACCAATATCCCAATTACCACAAATTACACACCTTTGGCTGTCTTTGTTTCCTATGAATTAAAACCCTATTTTCCTCATAAGTTTGTGATGGAGAGCCATCAAGACTAGCAATTCAAGAACTACAAGCCTTGGGATTAAATGAAGAAAATGGTTCAGAAATTCCTGAAGCTTCACTTGGCCTGGATGATCAGGTTTGGAAAGAGATAATTGGGTTAAACTTGTTCCTAAAATATCAAGCCTTATTGAAACCTTTTGGAGACTTTAAGGTCCTGATTTATGAAGTCCAAGATACAATTCCTGAAGCCTAACTTGCAGCCTAGGTGTGATAGGAAGTTCAGCCAGAAGTGAAGCCTCAACTTAGTCCGGTTTTAATTTATGTTTTAATAATGGCCTGGATTAATGTTTTGGACCGGTTTAAGACTATATTTGGATTGTTTTGACTTGTTTTATTTTCCTTTTTGTTTCAGTTGGTTGAGAAATTAATATGTGTTTATTTTCTTGTTTTAATTGTCTTAATATCATCAGTTTAGGAAGTTGGGAAGCCTAGTTATGTGACTGTCCAAACTTTCCTATTTTTTTGTTTTCTTTCCTATTTTGAATGATCCAGAAAAAGTTTATGAAAATTTGTGAGATTTTTCTCTCAAAATTGGCAGATCATATGTCAAGGGTTTGATTGTTTCTTCGAAAATAATTTGGGCTTGTGTGTTTGCCGAAAACACTCAAAATTGTGTGTTTGTTTTGTTTATGCGATTATCGGATTCTGTCCGACCAGTTGTCCAAGTAATTTAATAACTTTTTGTGTAACTGTTTGATTGAGGTGATTCTAAAGTTGTTCTATCGTTCACATCCTGAACTAAAAATCTCCATAAGGATATTTTACCCAGTTCGAATCCTATCCTGATCAAAAACACCCATTTTCTCAACCATTCTCATTATATTGCCCAGTCCAAGTTTTAGTCATGAAATCCTGTTTATCTTTTCACTTGTTCTCCAAACCAAAGAACTTTCAAAAACAATTTTGTTCTACACATCCAGAACAACAATTCACCTGTTAACCATTTTACCCAATTCTAACTTTAGCCATCTCAAAATTTCTAGTTTTCCCAACCATCGACAATCAACTGCTCGACCAGACATGTATTCAGAAAAACCAACCTAACTGAACTGTCCCTTATCCATTTCACCTTATTCTTAATTCTAAATTGTATTTCACAAAAAGTTCTACATCTTCTCTTCTTTCATGGAAACCAAATTCCTAGCTAATTAACCCAGAAATGCCTTCAAATTCCCTGTTCCAGTTCTATAAAAACCAAAATGTACAAAACTTTTCCAATAACCACCAGACCCTATTCCGATCATTTTCAGGCCATTCCTCCATCATTTTTGGTATCAAAGCTAGCAATTGAGCCGTGATTTTGGCTCCCAATCATTTCAGGACCAACTCAAAACAATTTGGAGAAGTTGTTCATAAAAATCAAAGAAATGAGCCTTCAAATGGAGAAGTTTGAAGCTACACGCCTGGAGTTTGAGGTCATAAAGGCCAAGGATACAACTTTTGCTACTATGGGCACGTTTGCAGCACCTGGAGAGACTTCTCAAGCCAACCAGTTCACGGAGGATGGTTTTAACGATGAGGTAAATCAATCTAATGTTACTGGTTATGATGATTTGAGATTAGGAGGTAATGGCACAAGAGGTAGAGGTAGAGGCCGTATGGGACCAGTTAGGAATGTCTATCAACCTAGAATTGATAGAAATGATAGAAGTGATGATTTGTTCAATATCAAAGTTAATGTACCTTGTAGCGCCCCCTTACTGCAGGGTATACACCGGGACACCCGTAAGTCATTCTGATACATATCCTACGATAAGGGTGAGCTACGAAAAATCACTACAATACTTCACATGGCATCATAATAATCATACATCAATATAAAAAAATCACTAATTTTTTTATCATTCCAATATCATTACTACATCAATAAACATTCAATTTAGCCAAGAAATCAGCCACAAGTTCATCAAGCCACTCACTTGAATAAGTAGTCATAATTTGGCAGCACACACACAATTTTCTTACCTAAACAAGCTTTCAAAACTTCAATTCTTCAAAAATCACACATTCACTCCCTTCCTCCCAACACCATACACAATCTCATCATCACTTGAGGGGGGTGAGGGTTTGGTTAGATTTTAATGAACAAGGAAGAGAAAGCAAGTAACAAAGGAGAGTTTCTTGTATGGTGGAGCTTAGAAACAACAAAGAAGAAAGAAGAAGAAGAAGAGAAGAAGCAAGCTACGTAGGAGGGAGAAGAAGAATGAAAGGAGTCTTTGTCTTCAAGTAAGCACATCGTGAATCACTTAAGGAAGGATGATATTTATATAGGTTGATGACATGGTGGCATGTTAGACAAGTGACATGTGTCACTTGCCACATGTCACACTCTTAAGCCCTCACTTAATTTTTTTCCAAAAACAATTCAATTTCTAGTCTATTTTCCCCCAAAATTCCAATGGCTTACATTAATAAATCCTACCATCATTTGTCTAAATTTTCAGTGCCATTAGACAGTCATTTTCAGTACCGGAAACCAATCCGCCTGACACTTGGCAATTTTTCCGGTCCAGAAATTTTTCCTGAAAATTTCCAGAAAATTTCTAAAATTTCCCAAAAATGTAAAACGCACAAAAATTCACTCCAATCAAATTTTCAAGCACAATATCACATTTTTCACAATAAACACAATTATAAACACATATGCCGGGAAATGTCATGAATGCATGTAGTCATATGCATATACAAAAATTGTCATTCATATATATATAGAGGCCATAATATGCATGCTCATGCCGAGATCCATATACACAC